>PYHW01010717.1:194335-241035 GCA_013186435.1 Turdus rufiventris
TTTTTACACGAAAGCCACTAATTTTTATAGGTAGACCATAACATTTATTGCTGAAAAGCTGAGAATACTACATAGGAGCAACATGTACAGGCCATGGATAAAAGAGGTCAAAGGCTGTGAGATGCAAACACCTATTTTCTTTCAACCTAAGCTGGGAAACAGTTTTACCTTGGCTTTTACAGCACTGGTCTGTTGTCTTCTCTATTGTGTTCTTTAACTGTGTGCCAGTTGATAGTTCTGTCTATTCCTATGGAAACCAAGAGAGTAAAGCCAATCTTGCAAGAGGCTTTAGGGAGAATTGCTCTTAGTTGAGACGCTGCCTTGCTTTCAGTCAAAATGTCTGATAGTCAGAACTGGCCTCAAGTCGTGCTGATGTTCTCCGCTAATGTATTGCCTAAGATGCTTTGCCAGACAGATGAACACGTTCAGCTTGAAAACTGGTAAATAAGGTTTCTGTTCGGCCGTCTGAGAGATTTTCTCCAGTTGAGTGTTTTACTTTTGAGTCTAGAATGTTGCTAACGAAGTTGCTAAAAGGGTGCTTCACGAGATTAAACCCAATGTCGAAAATCAGTGATGTTTTTGTCATGGTCTACTTGTAAGGGTTAGCAGAGCATTGCATATTTAAATCCACCAGTGGTTTGTTAGATAGAAGGCATGGGATCATCCTTGTCAATACAGAGGTAATAAAGAGCTTACAGGTTTTTTTTTTTCAAACTTATAGTCCAATGCATGGCTGCTAAGAGTTATGTGTAAAACAATATTCCTAAATATTTTATCTTTTATTTTTCAGTTACATTGTTTATCATGGGGTTAACCCTTAGTTAGTGATAACCAGAAGGACAACCTGATATTTTGATGGTGACTTTACTAATTTTAACTAGAAACTTGGGTTCTAAGTAGCTATGCCGACTTTGATTTTTTTCAGGAGCTGTTTAAACAAATTTACTGATACTCAAGAAGTGTAAGAATGGTGCAGTAATATACAATAAAGGCTTAAAAGCTTTTACAGGGTTCATGGATGTTGTAACCAGGCAATATGAATTCAGTTCTAGTGTATCAGAAAACAAGAAGTGCTAGTATTTCATGCATAGGTAAGATTTTAAAACACAAGTGCTAATTTATAAATTCAAGTGTTGGTTACAGAAGTCTACATCATTCCAAGTGGTTTCTGACATTCTTAGAACGTGCCTCATCTCAAAGAGACACTAAAAGATGAAACAATCCCTAAAGAAACCACGTGCACAGCCCCATTCCTTTCCCAAGTTATTAAAATATTTGGGGTTTGAAAATTTGTTTATTTTGTACAAAGTTTATTTGCAGGGTGAAGCATCCTCTCTTCAACACCTCCTCACTGGAAAGATAGTGAGCACGTTTGTGTATATAGTAAGATTATCTTCTGTAAGATCGAGGAGATCAAAGAGAGGTTTTTAATCTGTGAAGATAATCAGGTTAAATTCAGTTGCCATTTTTGTTTTAAGCAGAAACCTCATGGATGTGTTTATCTTTCAAAGGCTTAGCTAGCGATTAAGGAGTTCAAGTTTTTTGACTTCCACTGCTTCTTGAAAGGATCTGACAGCAAAGAACTGTTCTCAACTTTGGCTTTAGCATCTGTGCTAATCTGTTGGCAAAGCATGTTAATGCAGTGCCAAGTGGCTGATATGTTCTGCTTGGGTTTTTAAGGCAAAATCTAAAATACTTTCACATTGTACATATTTTACCTCCATGAGTGTCTGGTTGTACAATATGATTTAGCATTTGTCAATCTGTAGATTTCTACTGGCTTTAGAAACTGCTGTGTCACTATTAAAATGTATAGACATTTTTGTGTTTCGGGCATAAGCAGCAACTAAGTCTTGACTCCAACTTCTAAGGAGTCCTGGGTTTAAAAGGCTTAACTAATCTAATCTGACTGTTAAAAGATCATAACTCTCTTTTTTGGGTTTTTTACATTTATTTATTTATTAGTATATTTGGAACAGAATGTGCTTCTCTGGAAAAAGAGATCAGTGGTCTGGTGTGCTAAATTTCAGTGTACATTACCACTTCTAAATCTGGGTCTAAAGCAAATGAACAGTGTACATGAGTGAATATGTATGCAATAACCCATGATAGAATTAGTTTTTCTGTTCTCAAGGCGCTGTTATATATCCAGCTCTACATTTTCAGATATTATTTAAGAGTTTAAAAGAAAAATTAATAAATAATATATAAATACAATAATTAATAATATTTAAATGCAATTATTATTAAATAGTTGTATAATTACTGCCCATGCGATGATTGGTGTAGTATTAGAACAGAATATGTTTTATCTTTGCAATTAATTTAACTGTAATTATTTTGTGCTGTTCTGTTTGTGAAAGAGTAAAAGTAACTGAATTATATATTATGTTCATCTGAAGAGGATTTATTGATTGTTAGATAGTCTATCTTGTCACAAAAGATTGCTAAGAAAATTTTGCTAAAATGTCTTACATAAGTGCTGCTTAATTAATAATGAATATATTTCAGCAACCAAAATTTAATAAGCTAATAAATTATTAATCTATGGTAGGGATGTATAATTATCAGATCTCTGAAATCCTTTCTGTCGTGGTTGGTGGACTTGCTGCACTGCTGTCTTCAAACACACCCCTTTCAATAGGCTGACCTTTGTGCTTCTGATTTTGTGGAGCCCTCTGTTTTACCGCTCGCCTGCGCTCTGCTGCACATTTGCTGACCAGGCTTAGTTACTGCAGGGCTCTCTGTCTGGGGCTGTGGTCAGTGGTTAATGCCTGATTTTTGGTAAATCTCATCTCATGAGTCCAGAAACAGCAAGGGATAAGGTGAAAAGAATTTTAATCAGTGAATCGTTCTTTGGAAATTGTGACATTACAGAATTTAGGGTATTCAATAACATTTTAAGATAGTGGTAAGTAATGTTTTAAGAAGGAAGTAGCTAAGAGAGGCAGCCTATTTGACCTCAGAAGCATATAAGAATTTAAATTATGGGGATAAATATACAAGCAGAAATAGAAAATTGGGTAAACTGAGCATCTTCTGTTAGCAGTAGGTTCTTTAAGATTAACTCATTTCATAGAAATAAATTCAATAGGTTGCCTTTTTAAGCCTGTACAAAAATATTAACTGTAGTGCTAGATGGAAAATTGCAAGCTTAATTAGAAATTAGGACACAAAATGTAAGAGAAGGGTAAACTATTATTCCATAATCAACTGAAAACAGGTACAGTTGAAATATGAGCTGTAAGATCAGAAGGCATGTATTAGAATTCCTTAACAGTTACACTTGAATCTAATATTAGTCAATATTTCTCATAAGCAAACTTAGAATCATGAGTAGTATTTTTTTAAAGGATACTTAAGAATGGCACAGTGTTAGGAATGATTGTCAGGTCCTCAAAGAGAGAATGGCAGTGGCTAGGATGTCAGAAGAATAGGAATACTGAAATTATTAAATTATTAGAGATACTGTAGTTCAAAATGCAAGTCCCAGGGGGGTGGGGGTGTGGGGAACAGATTACACATGCAATGATTATGTAGTATGAATTTATTATTTGAAACATGACTGAGAAGGATGTAATGTACTAACTGATTGGAGAATGTATTTAATTTATGGGAGAAATGCAGTTTTAAGTATATCTGACAAGATATATGCACTAGCAGTAGATAAGTGTCATTGGGGATTCATTAGGGTACTTTGTGGGACCCCCTTTGGTAGCCCTGTAATCTCTGCTTGCTAGTGTTCAAAATAGAGGAGTTCCAACTAGAATGAGTGTGGAGAGCTGATGATTTCTTGAGGGCACTGTAGGGTTTATCCTTTGTTACTGAGATAAAAACACCAATGCTTGTTTAGGTTTTAAAAGCCACACTGTATTTTCATGGGTAGAAGAATGAAATGTGTCCTTGTGTGTATATTGGATTAAAAAAAAAACAACCCGAACAAGAAACAAAACCTAAAAGCCCCTGCCTGAAACAGAAAACTGGGAGGAAAAAAATTCTGAACAGTGTCATTCCACTTCAAAGAAATTGCTAGGAATTTTTTTTTTTTTAAGTATTAGGTGCTTTTACTCCCTATGGTGCTGGAGGATGGATTTACTAATCCAGAGGGTCTGTTTTAACCTTCTAATTTGTGGTTTATCTGTAAATATTTCTAAAGCTTTCTGTTTTGCTGCAAGTATATGCCCTGACTACATCTTCCGTACTTATAACCATCAGTAATGAAAAGCCCTTGAAAATCACCTCCTTTGTGAGGGTTGGTGGTTTTTTGGCCTGTCTGTTCCCAGTCCTGGGAAAGCAGGTATGTGATTTCGGAGTGGAGCCAAAGGAGCATCTTCATGGTTTAACAGCTTGGCATTCTTTTTAATGACCCCTACTGTTTTTACCAGGAGGTTCTATAGAGATGCTGGGCTGCTTTTTCCCCAGTTCCTCTAGCAACCCTTACAGTGCACTAAATCTTCACAGGCCCATTGTAGGTATTCAAAAAATCAAGCCTAGCTGTGCTGTAACAGTTGTCAACTCATGTGCTCTATGTTGTAAATTATTACGGATCAGTCTTTCAAGTCATAATGAGTACTTTATGGGGGTTAGAATTGTTATGGTTCTTGAAAATGTGGCTCAGCAATTAATAGGGAAATAAGCAATTTCTCTACATGCAATGATGAAGGTAGCCTAACTATGGATGTGCTTTTGATGTGCTTGGAGAGATTCACGTATTCTAAGGTGCTAAGACTCTCTGCCTTACCTCATCCAGCTCATCCAGGTGTTGTATTTATCTGTGCAGTGTGGTTTTAAAATCTGGATATGAAAAGTTTAGTGTCAGAGATGTAGCCACACTACAGGGTAAGAGAAGTGCTTAGTCAGAGTGTAGAGGAAGCACACAGTTTAATGGCCAAGTTAACTCACCAAGACACAGTGGGATGAGAATGGAAATAAATTTTCACAGAGCTCTGTTGCACATTAGCAGAATGTTTCTAGAACCCAGGTGTACTCTTTAAAGCAAGTTTGTATGCTTGTGAAATAGTTAAAAATTGCTATGAACAGTCCTGAACTTCTGAGGAAGTGTTTGAAACAGGCACGTGGCACTGAATGTCTCAGGGCAGGACTCTGTGGGCTGTAGAGTGGAATGATGTGAAATGTGAAGCCAATGTTTTTAGTGCACTGGTAATGCAACCAGTAGTTTCAGCATCAACCTATGATTAGAATTATAGCACCACTGAATAGAGCTCATTTTTTCTTTAGCCTTTCACTTAGGTGACCATATGGGACAGCCCAACTGTGGCTGTTTGACAGATGCCCACCCAGCTGCTCCCTCTATACACTTCCTCAACCAGCCAGGGAGAGAAAATAGGTTGAAAAAGCTGCTTTGGATTAATAAAGAAATAAACACATTTTCCTGTAGACCCAGAAAACTAGGCAGAAAAGTTTACCAGTAATTTTCCACTGAAACCTTTCCCTGGCAGTAGAATCATGTTGAAGATACTAGACAGCTTTTTTTAGTGACTGAACTTGCAGTTTTGGGGATAGTTTTTTCAATTGCAGAGACAATCTAAATTCTGGCAAATTCAGTGATTCTGACTAAGGTCTTTCTTCCATAACTCTCTTCTCCATTGAAATGTTTAGGTGAGAAGAGCTTTTCTGACTGCTTAGTAGTTTAGCTTGGGGTCCAGAACTTTCCTTGAAGTTATTACTTGATGGCAGAGCCATGGTTGCTTATTGATCTGTCTGCCAAAAAAATGTTTTTTACATCATTGGAGTTAGTACCTGTGGCTGAATTTTTGAAATAGTAGAAGTCTTTCTTCTGATTATGTTGAAGTCTGTTGTGCTCTGAAGCTCTACTGTAGTTTGCAGAATCAAGTATTTTGATTTTCAAATAATTTTGATGGAATTGAAAAGAATTTTAAGAATTGGCACTGAAATGGTAAATTTTGGCTGCCAGGAATTTTCTCTATAAGTATTTAATTGTGTTTACTCATAATGTTTTCTGTTTATAATAGAATAAATTTTGAGTGACTATCAATGGTAAGAGACCACAGACTGACTCAGAGAGCTTCATGCTGGCCAGGAATGTTTAGGTCCCTCAAGTGCATTATTTATGAGTAAAATCCTATCCAGCTTGAAGACTTTTTATACACAAAAATTTTATCAAAACGGAAGAACTGGCTTTCAAATTAAGCATTCCCTCCCTCCACCTAATAAGATCTAAATTACATTTGCCTTCAAGGCATGCTGATCCATTCCATACTTACAAACTTAAGCAGTAATCAACTGAAGGTGGGGAAGTTTTCCATTGTCATTAAAAAACACAATATTGTATTCTAATAAATGAAAGGAAGACAGCAAAATTAATGGTATTACTACAGAAAAGAACAGCAGTCAGAAGCAAAAGCATGAATAAGGTTATTCAAATAAGTAATGTACAGGTGTTTTCTATGGTAGTGTTAAAAAAAATCTTAAATCACTTGAAAGGAACAAAATCTTTTGTGTTTCAGAATGAAGGGATTTATTACAAATTCATTTGCTGAGGAGAGGGATTTGTTGGCTAAGCATGCAAGCGAATAATATAGTAGTAACTGATGGAAAAATGTGTAATAGCAAATATAAAATACCATGTAGGGAGAGAAATTCTAATAATAAAAGGCCATGTTTCCTTAGTTTTATGCATTATCTTAACTTTCAGTCTTCTCTACAATGGAATTCATTCCAAAAGCAGAGTATACTTGTAAATCTTCCAATAAGTACCCATCAACAAGACAAAAGCACTTTTTTTTTTTTTTTTTTTTTTTTTTTCTCATGGGTATGCATGCACTGTATGTAGGAAATATAGAAAACCACACAAATGTATTATCCTCTGTGATGGAGAAAAGCAGATATATTTCTTCCAAGACTAATATTCTCTCAAGTTACTTAATATTGTCTTCCTCCAGTCTAATTGCCAACCACATCATGATACACTGAGATTTTTTTTTTGCTAATTTTTCTTTTTTAATGAGTTTTGTAAATTTTCTCACATTTGCCTGTACAGTGTAATGGTAGTAATGAGGAGTATTCTCATCCCTAGCTCCACCCCAAATTTATCATTAATTAATTCTGAGTGTGTTCTCTGTGGTTTGGAGCTCTGCAGATATCGTGCTGTTCTACTTTGGAGTATACCTTGATATATGTCTGTATACTAAAATACAAAATCCTGAGGTTATAGTTTTCCTGACGCCCAGCAGAGGAAAAGGATGCATTTGGTCAGTTCTCACTGAGAATGCTGTTGTAGCCATGCTGTCTCTGGCAAGAGAAGTTTGCATGTTCAGGCAGGTTTTTGGTAGGTTCTGTGGCAGAACTTTTCTTGTAAGCTGTCACTGATGAGCAAGGACTAGTAACAATAAATTGTAGAACCAGGACAAGGTAATTTTGTCTGAACTCATTCATGATTTGCTTTCCTTGATTTGTATTTTAAAATAAAATAGTGTAACAGGGAAAAAAAAATCACAATAATTTTTGTAAAGCACGCCCTTCTAAAGTTTATGGCTGCTTTGAAAAATGAAATTTGCATATTTTTTAAGCCCTGGCACTGGATACTGTGGAGGCCTCTGGAATCCTTTGGCCTGTCTCCATCCTACCATTCTGCTGACAAGAGTGATTTGCAATTCTGAGCCTTATGAGATACCAAAGTGCCCCCGTTCATTAGCACTGCTTGCCCTTGTCTACTTGCTTGCCTTTTTTCATTGTTTTTCCAAAGACAGCCTAAGGGGACTAAACTAACATGCAGAATTTATAAAAGAATTGTAGCAGACTGAAGTATGTTAATTTGCAGGTAATTTCATAAGCAGAAGAATCCAAAGACATGACTTCTATTGATTTAAGTGTCACCTTTCCTGTGTACATTGTCTAATAAAGCTTCATCAAATACTCCAGCTTTTCCCTGAGTGGGGGAGAATAAGTACAACTTCTCTTCTGAGCTTTGTATTTTCATTATATTTATAGGTAATGATCTATATGGGAAATTGGCAAAACCTTTCTTGGGGAAACATTTGGAAGGCAGTGAGCAAAAATCAGGAGTCAACACACTCCTTTCACTTTAGGAAAGGTTAAAAGTTAGAGTGTGAAAAGAGCAGGGGTGTTTAAACCGTGATGACTGAAGATAGGTGCAGATGTTTTGCTTTAATCAGTTATGGCTCCAGCATTTGCTGGTCCTTGAGTGCAGCTTAACTGCTGAAGGTGATCTGATAAACCCAGACACTTTGGGAAGTGGAAGCATCAAAATGTTGTATGTAGCATCTCTCCTATATGGAAAATTACTTCCAAGAAAGAGATAGTAGCAAGTCAAGGCTGGCTGTACTACTAAATCAGTACAACTTCTTTATGATTGCACGTCTTTAATTTTTCACTGGCTTCTTCAGTGCTTTGAGAAATAAAGCCAGAGTGAGCTTTTTGGGATCCACCTTCATTATTATATCATTATATTTATATCAAAGAAGCATTTCTATGTTATTTCTTTTGAAAACATAGTGAAAACCTAGTGAAAGTCCTAATGTGAAATATTTTCAATGTGTTGTAAAGCTAGCTGTCCCATCCATTTATTTTATTTGTTGCAGATGAAAACTCATACAGTTCTCAATTTTAAAATGTATATATTTGCTATGTATTCAGATGACTTCATTTTATCTTTCCGAATCATTTCCGGTTATCTTTCTTATTTTCATTTTGAAAATTATATTCTTTCTTCATGTTTAGTTTTATTCCACATCTGATAACTGTTCACCTTGCTGAAACCAGAATGTAATGATTTTATTTCAGCTTTCACATTATTTTTACTGAGATTAAACAGTTAAGAAATTCCGATAATATTGCAGAATTTTCAGTATTAATAAACCCTGTCTAGATATAAATATCTAAAACCAAGTACCAAAAGAGATCTAAAAATTAAGAGTTCATGTTAATAAAAAAAAAATCTTCATTAGATGTTTCCAAAGCTTTGAGCTGTGTTTTGCTGCAAGCTATTTAGGCACTGTAATACAATAAATAGATATAAATATGTCTAAGTATCATAATTTGGTTTAATAAACGGACATAAATTTCTGATATTTTTCTTTACCCAGGGAAATTATCGCTTCATGAAACTTTTACTGGCTCGTAGAGGAAACTGGATGCAGAAGGACTTGGAGGATATGACTCCATTGCATTTAACTACACGTCACAAAAGTCCAAAATGTTTAGCTTTGTTGTTAAAACATATGGCACCTGGAGAAGTGGATACCCAGGACAGAAACAAGGTAAAAATACTGCTTATTTTCAGACAACTGCTTATTTTAAGATTTGTAGCAACTTCAGCAATTGGTTTTACATCAATCAGTTTTGAGCAAAAAATTATTTATCATAAAGTTTTTCTAAGTCTTCAAAGTAGAAATAATAGTATTTTCCTGATGTTAATGATGTCAAAGGTCATTGCACTGGCTCCACTGACATTCTTCTTGAGGGTAGTTACAAAAATAGAGGATTCAAAAGCCTTCAAGTCTTTCTGTAACATTGTAATCCTTGTTGGAGTCTGGATAGCATGTGCTTATGTTGCTTTTCTTCCTTTGAAAAATTTCACATTTAATGAATCTTTTCATGATAAGAGTGACTAGAAAACTGCCTATAATTAGTGCAGTCATTCTGGAGAGGTCATGCTGATTTCATGATCATACTAATTAATTAATAAAGGTATGCATAAACCAGCCAAATCATTTAGCAACCTTGCCTGTTCAGCAGATTTCCAGGCCAGAATTTAAAGCACTGCCAGATTCCTTGCAAAACACAAAGCACTTTTCTCCCAGTTCATGTCATAAGCAGTAGCACAAATGGAATTCAAGTTGGTGAAAGCTGATCTCGGGCGCAGAGTCCAACCTGTTTCACCCTGTTGGGCACATAGCTTTTTCACTTTCCTTGCTGCAGCTGTGCACAGCAAAAATTGTCAAATATTATTCCTGAACATGAGGGAGAACAGGAGTCTGCTTCCATGTGGGTGACTGACTGAAACTGGTTGTAGGTGAGAGAAGTCAGTGAACCAAGGCTACACTGGCCTTCTGGTAACCAAAGGTTTCTACTTTCATTGCAACTCTCAGTTTCCAGGAATACTGGTCAGCTCCATTTAATAAATAACACTCATTAATTTATGTGGCAGCCCTTTGTGGAGCCCTTCTTCAGTGAGCGACAAGTAGGAAAAAAGTCTGTACTATGTTATTGTTGGTACCATGGGACTAGGCTAACAGCTGGCAGCAGCAAACACAGATAGGCTCCTTTTTGCCTTCTTCCTTTGCAGAGAAGTTATAAGGATATGATAGTGAACTTACACATTATGTCACTTTTAAGGATGCTAATCCAGGGTATTGCACTTCTAAACACAAATGTCCTGCCGGAGTTATTTCTCTGTTTCCAATCAAAGCACCATGTAAGGTTTAGTAGGGGTGAGAGGGTAAGAAAGCTGGGGGGAAAAAAAATATTCTTTATCTTATAACTCTCTGTTCCTTGGGAGTTGGGAGAGGTGTGTCTGGTAAATTAAATACTTGTTAATGTGCCAGTGTTTTGCTCGTTAAGAAACCTCCACACATTGGTTTGCTTATGTAGTTATGGGCATAGATAAGGCCTACAAAAAAGCTGTTGGCAGTCAGGAATTGGCAATAGGAGCATGGATTGCCTTTTGATGTTTTATTGGACTGCCATGGGTCATTGGGCATTAGATTCCCTAATATTCAACCTCAGAATTCTGAGTCATCAAAGACAGTAAAGTCAAAACCTTTGTTCAAGATGGATCCAAGTTGAGTGTCAGCATCCAGTGTCACCTTCCCCTAGTGGAGTCCCCATTAATTTGTGTTATCCCAACAGAGTTTGAAATTTAAGAGGGACCACACTAATCACTGCAGTGTTCTACAATGCAGCTCTGGTGCTTAGGCCTGGTTCAGATGATCATTCATTCCAGCTTGGATGTCATTGCTTAATACCAAGCATGGATATTTTCTCTGTGGGTCTAAACTGCTGCACCAAATAGCCATTAGGGCAGTGCTAAATGGCATGTACATTTTCCTCTTGCCATAGTCCAACAAATCTTCATAAAAAGCTGTTAGTCTCCTACCAGAGATACTTATGTTCTAAGCATAAGGGCTTCTCAGTTTGGATCTCATGTAAGGTAGTGCAGCTTAGATCCAATTCAGACCTCAGTAGCAAAGGTGTGTGATGATCTGTTCTTACTAAGGTAGATGGGCCACTTGTGCAGCTTTGTTTAATGCCTATTTTCACAAATTTTCAGTTGTCAGCCACCCCAGGTACATGTGCTCATTTTTTTTGTCAGTCCTCTTTATTGAAGTGTGACAAAAGCTTGCTTATTTACCTGTTGTTCAAAGCTGGTTTTTAGCCAACTTAATTTTTCATGTTTCAACAATTTTTCAACATGTTGAAAAAACTTGTGAATATTATGTTGCAGCAAACTGCATTGCATTGGAGTGCCTATTACAATAACCCAGAGCATGTGAAACTTCTCATAAAACATGATTCAAATATTGGAATTCCTGATATTGAAGGAAAAATCCCGCTTCACTGGGCAGCTAACAACAAGGACCCTAGTGCAATCCACACAGTGAAATGTATTCTGGTAAGAAAGTCTGCTATATGTGTGTATAACACTTTCTGTCCTTACTACTTTCCTCTGATAGAAATATTTTTTATTCTCTTGAGAATTCTCATTTTAGTCCACTGACTCTGAGAATTAAATTATTTGCTTTTCCTAACATCCAGAACTTTGTAAGAAATAATCATAAATATTTTTGCTGTCTCAAAAGGTGTTTGTTTTGGGTTCTATGGGTGAATGTCTTTGCTCTCAGTCTTGTAAGGGGGGAAAGGAAAGGAATGTTTTATCCCAGAATGTTTTCCTGGATAAAATGGTCAGTCATATTGCTCATTTCAGTTGCATTTTGCACACGGATTTCTTTGTTATGTGCCTTTTCTTCATTATTTGAAAGTTTATATTTAGTTATTTAAATTGAAAATTTCAGTTCAATTTGGTTTTTCAAGTTAGAATTATGGGAAATACTTGATCAATTGTCAGTCAGCCCACAGTCAATTTGCTAAGAGACTTTCTACGTAATTTTGAGAATGAATTTAATACTGTTTCCTTGATAGCATATTTTCTCTTAGTGCAATATTTCAGTTTTTCTTCTGCAATGACAGTTGTACTGGGTACAATGAAGTCATATGCTCAGCTTGATTTTTACTTTGATTTTTATTTTATTTTATTTATTTTACTTTGATATTTTATTTTATCTGAGCTTCGCTAACATGGAAAGATACAGAGGCCTCAATGTAAATTTTCTGTCACATTTGAACAATCTTCCTGTATCTTTGTCTTTCAAAGGTCTTTCAGAACTATACATACAGTGATCTTATTTAACTACAAGGACTTGTATGTCTGTCTGCCTGATTAGCTTGGAAGCTGAGAACTTAAATATGAAAATGAAAACTTTTTTTTCTTTTTTCCAAATCACGCTGACAATCTTACAGTTAGTGATACTTTTTTACTATAAAAATGGTTTTAGAGACGTTATCAGCATCAAAGAGTTTGTATTTCTGTATTACTGCTGTTTATTCAAAATATTTGTAATTTGTATCCAGCTGTGAAATAATTTGTTGCAAACAAAATTTTGTCACAAACTTTGTATCTGCTTTTCTGCTGCACTGGAGAAGTAAACTTGCTGCAAAGTGCGTAAGGATCTCTGTATTTATCTACAGACTTTTTCAAACATTTGGTAATCAAAAAGTAAATATTTTTTGAAGTTGTGGTGTATTGGGCTCAGACAAGAGCCTCACACCCACACAGCCACTCACTCACCTGCCCTCTTTCAAAGGAGAGAAAATAGAAAGAAGGCCAGAAGACTTGTGGGTGAAGATAATGCCAGCCCAGTATAGAAAGCAAAAGCTGCATGCAGAAAAGGGAATTTATTGACTCTTCCCATCAGCAGGCAGATGTCAGTCACTTCCAGGAAAATAGGAAAAAAGCTTCAGCATGCTTTGTCTTGCTTGGGAAAAGAAATGGTATAGCCATGAGCATCCTTCCTGTCCTCCCCCTGTCCCTGAGATTTTTTTTTTGTATGGGATGAAGTATTGCTTGAGTCAGTTTGTGTCAAATGTCCCAGCTGTGTCCTGTCCTGTCCTAGTCTCTTGCCTACCCTCAGCCCATTCACTGACCAGGGGAGCTGGACTTAGAAAAGAAGAATCCATGCTATTCCACAATAGCCATCCTCCTGAGGGATGTTGTTGTTATCCATTGGGACAACTGGATGCAACTGTCCAGCCAGTTCCTTACCCACCAAACAGCCCACCAATCAAAACTCTCCAACATGTAGATGAAGGCTTTGCAGCAGTCCAGAAAAATAATATCCATAGCCATTCCATTGATGTAGTCACTCCATCATAGACGGCCACTGGGTTGGTCAGGCAGGGCTTGGTGACCATCAGGTCCAGTGTCGCATTCCCTCTGTTAGGGCTGTGTGTCACCAGTCCTGAGATGTTATCCTCCATTCATCCCAGGAGTCTCCTGGATTTCCGATAGCTCACTGTGCTGCTTCTCTGGCAAATGGCAAGGTGGTGGGAGTTCCCCAGCAGGATATGAGCCTCCTCCAGTAAAATGCCTCCTGCAGCTGGGGCAAAAAGGCTTTGTTAGGAGGCTCCCCTTGGTCAGGCAGCCTGTAGTAGACACTGACCACAAGGCTCCTTGTATTGCATTGGTCTCTGATTCCTGCCTACAGCTTTCTACCTGCTCATGGCTGTTCCTCAGGGACAGCACATTGCACTCTATCCACCTGTTTTAGAGAGCAACCCCTTTGACCCTCCTTCCTGTCCTGTCCCTTCTGAGCAACCTATGGCCGAACACCAGTCATGGATTCATTCCACCAAGTTTCAGTAGTGGCAGCTGGGTCATAGCTCTCTTCTGGACGCTTCCAGCTCCTCCTGTTGTTGCTCATGCTGGGTGCAGTGGTACAGAGTGGTACTTTGGCTGGGCTGGAAAGAGTGTATTCTTGATTTCATATAGGCTTTTTCATGCATCAGCTTAATTGTTTATATAGCAGGTAGTTACATCTATATGTGCTTACTAATGGACTAAGTTAACAAGTTTAAATGAAAAGTAATTTAGCTATGCTGCAAAATTGAGGAAATGTTGTTATTAGGTGATCAATCTGTTGACTGAATTTTTTGTTGAGTATAAATAGCTTTTTGTGGTGGTGATGGTGCCCTGAATTTAATCCTGAGTTTAATCTCTCCAAACTGAAGTGTTTTTCCTACTTGTCTTGATGTGACAGAGCTCCACAGCAGAGTGCAGACACAGCAGAGCTCATAGTCTTCCCCTCCTTTCTTAGCTGCTTTTTGCCATGCTACCCAGTTCCCAGTCTATTGTCTAAGTATCATGTTTGATTCTCATTCCTCTCTAGGCCTTCTAACTTTATAGTTTTTCACATTCTGCATTGTATTTCTAGTGAATGTACCCATAGAGTGAAAATTTCTGTCATCTTGTTTCTTACCATATAATTCCGTTTTTAAGTTTGTGAAAATACTGTCTTATGGTGATAGCAGTGTAATAGGGAAGCTTCTGTGTCACTGTTGCTTCCTCATTTTTAATGACATCCAACCAAATAATTTGTCTTTGCTTTTTCTAAGCACTGTGTGCCATTGCCCAGGCAGCAGTGAGGTATCAGTGTCTGCTTCCTGACTACCTTTGGTGCCTGCTGGCCAAGTTATGAAAAACAACACTGCTGTTGTTCCTATCATTTTGTTATCTTTGACACTGTGGAAGAATTCCCCAGAAAATTTTCTTTTTCTCTAGTATCCTACTTGGAATTCTCCAGTGCTGCCTTACAAAAACTTGACAAAAGTTTACCTGCTGGTTTTATTGAAACCACAGTCTGTGATACTGAAAAATGCTGTCTTGTTTTTCTATACTCTCCTTTGGATGTGACCAGATATTGTCTCCTGTTTATGAATTCTTAAAATGAAGGGTTATCTTTCTGTTTGGTATTTATGTAGTAGATAGTCCACTGATATTGTCAAAATAAACAATTACGAAAAGAGCTCAGCTGAATGTTGAGAAAGTAGGTTGGGTGTGCAGGGGTGACAGTTATGCACAAATTGGTTATATCTGAAATTGAAATCCATGAAATACAGCCAAAATGGAACTTGGCATATGTAGAAAGTAAAAATGTGAAGTAGGGAGAAACTCCGGAAATCCTCTCACAGTCAACTTCCTTTTCCTCCTTTCCAGATTGTGCTTTACATGAAAAACTTTGGGAAGATTTAAGGAGCAAAGAACAGAATAAGATTCCATTATTATGATGGAAGCAACTGCTTAGTCCTCTCTGTCTATTTTGTATCTCTCCTCTTTATTTATTCTTCATGGTAGGAGACATGACATTTGTTTATACCACACTTTCCATTATTGCCTACAATTCCATTGTTCTAATTGCCACAGAAAAATGCTCAGCTTCTGTTTCTTCTCTGTATTGTGCTTAAAATATTAATACAGCATGACAGTTTAATTTTAGCTAACCAAACCCACTTAAAATCTAAAGAAATTTTACTTGTGAATGTAGGCAGAAACAGGCCTAGAAAATTTTAGTTTAAGTGGCCAAAAAATTCATGATTAAGTGGCCAATAAAACACATGATTACTTTTAAACTAGAATATAAATAGTGGTTTTGTCATTGGAGATTTTGTACCGTTTTGCAAAGATAACACATTTGAGGATGGAGATATTTCTTGGTAACATCAATGACTTTAGACAGGGAGTTTTAACGATTCGTTTATTTAGGATGTTGTGCTTCTGGACGGCTTGAAAATTATCTGTCACGGTTATATCAGCAAATTGGAAGTGAAGAAAAATTTGTTTTCTTGTTTGTCCATTTTGTTCAAACACATTTTCCTCTGGTGGACTTAGAATTTCAGTAATAACTTCTGTGCCTATCATAATTCATGTTTAGCCATTGTTGAAAATGATTCTCATGAAATGAATTTTTGCAGTAAGCTCTATGCTCCCCCTGCTGAGCTCTATGAATAAACAAAAAGTAAGCATTATATCAGTTAGCTTTCTCTTGAGAACTATTAAAGTTTGGGAAGAACATACAAGTTTTCACCATAGTGGTTCAGGTAAATGCTTTTGAATGTTTGTCAGAAGTATTACACATGCTTTGATTATTGTGGTTTGTATGTGTAACAATGTTAACTTTGCATTTTTATTTTAGAGTAATATTTATCAATTTTTAATGTTTTACATGGATTATTTGTTATTCACTACTATGTTCACTACATATATTAGTGAACTTAAGTATGCTTTAAGTATGTTAACTTTAACAAAACATGGCTGACAGTAATGATACCTAATCTAAAACTGATCAGGTTTTTTTGTCTGAGATGGGCAACTTAATTAGCATTTAATTAGCATTGGCAGATGTTATTGGTAAAATGCTGACCATCATCTTTGAAAAATCATGAAGAACAGGAAAGGTGCCTGAGGACTGGAGGAAAGCCAGTGTATCTCCAGTATTTTGAGAAAGGGCCAGAAGGACAACCCAGAAAACTGCAGGTATCACCTCAGTCCCTGGAAAGGTGATGGAACAGTTCCTCTTGGATATCATTTCTAAGCATGGGAAGGAAAAGAAGGTTATTAGTAGCCAACACAGATTCACCGAGGGGATATAATGCTTGACCAATAACAGAGCCTTCTGTGGTGGCAAGGCTGTCAGGGTAGATGAGGGAAGTGGGTGATCAGTGGATGTTGCCTACCTTGACTTCAGCAAGGTTTTTGACACTGTCTCCCATAATATTGTCACAGGTGGTGGGTGGGTTGGGGACTGGCTGAACGTCAGAACTCAGAGGGTTGTGATCAGTGGCACAGAGCCTGGTTACAGGCCTGTATGTAGAAGTGCTCCCCAGAGGTCAGTACTGGGCCCAGTCATTTTCCATTTATTCATAAGTTACCTGGATGAGAGGAAAGACTGTACCCTCAGCAGGTTTGCTGATGATATGAAACTGTGAGGGGTGGCTGATACACCATTGTGGTGTGCTGCCAGTCAGTGGGACCTGGACAGAGAGGAGTCTCATCTGAGCTCAACAAAGGCAAATAGAGAGTCCTGCAGCTGAGGAAAAATCATGCTGTGCTCAGTAGAAGGAGCTGGGGCTCCTGGAGCACAGCAGGCTGTCCAAGAGCCAGCAGTGTGCCCTGGGGGCCAAAAAGGCCATTGGTACCCTGGGATGCATTAGGAAGAACATTCCCAGCAGGTTGAGGGAGGTGATCTTCCATGGAGGATCAACCCTAGTGAGGCCACGTCTGAAATGCTGTGTCCAGTTGTGGGCTCTCCAGTTCAAGAATGACCAGGACTTATTGGGGAGGGTCCAGCTAAGTGCTATGAAGATGAGAAGAGGTCTGGAGCATCTCTTCTATGAGAAAAGGCTGAGAGAGCTGGGACTGGTTAGCCTGGAGAAGGCTGAGAGGTAATCTAATCAATGAGAAATACCTGAAGTGAGGATGTCAAGAGAATGGAGCCAGACACTTTTCAGTGGTGCTCAGAAACAGGATGTGGGGCAATGGGTACAAACTGAAATATGGAATTCCCATTTGAATATGAAGGAAAGCATCTTTACTGAGATGAAAGATGACTGAGCCTTGGAAAAAACTGCCTAGAGAGGTTGTGGAGTCTTCTCAGGAGGTATTTGAAACCCACTTGGACTTAATTCTGTGCAACCTCCTGTGGTTGAATCTGCTTTATTAGGGGACTAGATGATCACCTGGGAAGTTTTCCAGCACCAACCATTCTGTGATTTACATACAGTCTGCAAAGTATGTAGCTCCTTAGTTCTAGAAAACTTACATTAACCAAATTAGGAGGTTTAACTTGGCACTGTAAGAAAGTAAACAGTAAGAAACAAAGAATCAGGGCATTGAAGAGTTAAAGTTACTACTACTGTATTAATGTAGCCAGATTGCACAAAGAAAATATAGTGAAATATAACTAAATGTTTTGGAGATTTTGAGGGGTTTTTTAATCTATTGTGTAGGAAATACAGAATGTACAACTTTGGTCAATTAATATTGGCATAGAAATCATAATTTTGGAATTTCCTTTCTGCTTCTTGATTTATTGTTCTCAGTGCTAGATATTTGCTTTCTGTGTAATAGTTACTACACATCAAATAATGTGATTGTACAGCCAATTTGTGTACTTAGAGGACTCAAAAGGAAAGTTTGCAGTTAGTTTAGTGAGAAATGACTCAGGAACTTGCTTTAACAGTTAACAAGCTGCACTTAACACAATCCCTTGCTCCTCTTTCATAAGTGTATTGTGATATATAGTGTGGCTCTGTATTTTCAGGAAGATTGCTTTGCTCACTTATCATGGGTTAAAATCCCCTCTAGTGTTGAAAGTTAAAAATCTCAGGACTACATTCCCTTTTAATTCTGCACAGGGTTCCCATGACTTCAGTGAATTGTTCTAAATAGTTGGAGATAGAAAAGCAGACTCACTTACTCTAGTTTACTTAGACTCTTGTTTTGACAATCTGCTTTTACTCTAGATGTTTAGTGTGCTGCATCCTGAGTTTCTACTGTATTTTTGTTTACCACTTTTTTTAGTAATACCTCTCTTTTCAGAAAAGTGAACTTTAAAGTTTGTGTTTCATGGGCCTTTATGATATTTACCATTTCAAGATCTCTCAAATGCTAAGATTATGTTCATTTGTACCTGTTCTGCTCTTTTGCCTGAAAAAGAAAGTCGCAAGAGAAATCTGTATAGAAAAGCATTTGAGAGATGAAATTATCATAATACAAAACTGTATAGCTAGGGACCTTATGTGAAAGTAATTTAGGATATTTTTAAAGAAAAATTGATGAAAAGTCAAGTTATATCTGTTAATACCTATGTTACATGATCAAGTGAGTAATCATGAAACTTTGAAAGACTTTTAAAATTCAAAATTAAGACTGTTAGAAGTAGATGCATTATTAGAAGTACTCTCTCACTTCTATCCTATCCTAGAGATGTAGACATCTCTTTTGGAAATACTTTAGGGGTATAAAATGCTAGAATAATATTTTAATGAAAGTCATAAAATTAACTTGTGCAAAAAGGGAGGTGTTGTTGGAGAAAACCTGAAGATATATATGTCATTTTCAACTTTTAAATTATATAAGAATTTCTAGTTATTTTTGTAAGAGCCAGAATTAATCTTTTAAAGATCTGTTTAAGGAACCACTTGCACAGCACACTGGTAAAACTATGGGGTATGTACCAGAAATCAGGTCTTGTACAATAATTAAGTATAAAAAGGCTTTCTATGAGAAATACTTGAAAGTAGCCTATACTGTAACAAAATAATTTGGTTGTAGCGTACATTCTACTGAAAAAGGACAGTGTATCTCTCTGAAAAAGCATCTCTAAATATTGCATAGGTTTTCTCTTTGATTTAATATTATTAAAATTCTGTTCCATTTTTTTTTAAAGGAAGCTGCACCTACAGAATCTCTGCTTAACTGGCAAGACTATGAAGGACGAACTCCTCTTCATTTTGCTGTTGCAGATGGGAATGTAGCAGTTGTGGATGTCCTGACCTCCTATGAAGGCTGCAATGTGACATCTTATGACAACTTGTTTCGAACTCCCCTCCACTGGGCAGCCTTACTTGGTAAACTGGACAGTGCTGAAATCACTTCGTCACTAATTAACTATACTGTTTAATCTTTGTCTCTGATTTTTATTTAATTCCAGCCTAGCAGTATGATAACTAATCTCTTAGAGCAATTGGAGATTCTGCTCGACCAGGATTAGAAGTTTGTGTTTTGTTTGTATAGTCTGCTTCAGGTTAGCTTCAGATTCTCCAAAGCATTGTACAATGCATTACTTCAACAGCTTGTATGTGCTGATGATTTAGGAACAGTTAGAGTATATTGAGGTTGTTCTTGCATTTGCAGCTTTGATCATCATAAAAACCCCAAAAAACAGATACTCTGGAGCAGTGGTGTCTGATCTGATGTATTCACAGCCCAGCATGAAAGCAATATGGGAGTACATGAAGAAAATATCAGAGCTTCTGTTTATTTTTTAATTGAAAAGATAACTTGACTAACATTTCTTACACAGATTTAAGGTAGTAGCCTTGTTTGGTCCATATGTAAGATGGTCACATGGGGTTTGTGAGGTGGCTGAGGGAGCTGAGCTGCTCCACAATGCAGGGTGGTGGATGAGTCACATGCTCACTTTCAGCCTATTGTGATCTACTGCAGTTTATGTCTTCCTGGTTAAGTGGATTTATGATTATGATATCTAGTTTTTATTAAACTACCCCTCATAAACTAAATAAGGGGCTTTAGAAGATTCCCACAAAGAAAATGCAGATACTCTGATAATGCCAGCACAAGTAAATAACAAAAAATGGCAGAATTGACACTTCTAGTACAAGCTCTTCATCAGACATGCTATGACAATCTAATCAGATCTGACAACAAGTTTTATTTGTGTAGAGTTTTTCTCTGTTTAGATTGTTACCCTGAGATCAGATGCTCTGTAAATTGTAACCTTGCATATGTGAATTTTGGTTTGGATTTATAAAATCTGGATCCTTGCAAAACAAGTTAAAACCTGATTACATGTAAATATTCTAAAGGCAGGGAAACACAATCTGTAAAATGACAGACACAAAAATAATGTGATTTAGAAAATTTTCCTCCTATTTCCATGCAGGAGGAAAAAAAACCCCAAAAACCACTGGATAAAAGAATCTTCAAAGAGTCTTCCTCCCCTTTTAACAGGCTTCATCCCAATGGTCCTTTGGGACACTGCAGATGAAGAATGCAAAACAAGAATCATATGTTCACTGGAGCGAGCTACTGCAACTCCAGTGGCAATATACCTGTAGTTTGATTATGTTTATTAAAACAAAAATAGAGAAGGGTGTTCTCAAATTTCCATATATGTGGGGATGCTGAATTTTAACAGAGAAATTGTGGAGCATCTTAAGGATCTACTGTCATAGGATCAGCTTTCCAAAGAAATAGTCATTATCACTTGGTTCCATCCAGGAAGCAAAATTTATTGTGTTTTGAAATTTATTGTATTTAAGAGACAAGTTTTTTCTGTTGGAAAAATGGATTGTCTAATCAATGTAGAATAAAGGGAGAAGATGTTCCAAGACCTCCAGACTAGTTTGTGAACTTAATGAGGTCTCTAGGTGGCATATGCTCTTTGGGAATTTCTGGTTAGTAAATCATTATTAATTTTCAGGGTTATGGTTTTAAGTTGAAGTTAATGTTCTATGTAGGTCTTAAAGAGAGTAAGATGCTACTATTTAGGTTAACAGTGGGAGATTTAAATCCGTGCAGGGATGTTGCCACAAGTTTTCTTAGATGTGATGGATTGCATGTGACTTAATGCATCTTAAGAGCATTGTTGCTCCTCTTACCTTTTCTTTTGTGTAGATAAAAGTCTCAGCCAAGTTACATCTCTATTAAATAAAAGTACAACAGAAAGGACAGCTTTTGACCTCAAGAAATGAGTTTTAATGTTTACATTAATGGCCAAGCGAGATCCACCTTTGCACCAATTTCTTTACTGTTGCAAACCATACAATTTTTTTTTCAACTCCCTCAAGCCTTATTCTCATAGATAATATAGCTAGAGCTGCTGTTCTGATTATGGAGTTAGGTTCCCTTTTTTCTAGTTGTCTGTCCTGAAAGCTCAAGAATATTTTTTCAGGCTCAGTACTTCTATGGTTTTTCTGCTTGAATTCCACTCCAAAGCAAGTTCCTCCAGTGAACATCAATTTACTACTTATACTCTTGAGGTGGGAATATCATAGCAGCATTATATCTCTTTTTTTTAAGGACAGAATGATGTGATGTTCTGCATCCAAGGTTCTCTTAAAGGCTAACAGGAAAGAGGAGCCTTCCTGTACACCCTAAGGCCCCTAGAAAGAAAATACCTATGTAACTCTTCATCCTTTTTGACCCAAGTTACCATTTTCTCTCATTTCTAGTATTTTTGTACATATAGTCTCAAAGTGCCATTTCACAAAACAGGGTTTGTGTAGTCCTCCATGTCTTAGATTTTTAAGAGCTACAGACCACAACTATAGCACAGCTTCATTGTGTAATTGTTGGTGTTTTCATTAAAATAGTCTACTGCTAGCAGGTAGGTTTACCTACCTTTTAATTTATTCTTAAGTGATTCAAGACAACTGGGCAAAAGTAACAAGCTGCAGAATTGATTGCTTTTCTGACATATGAGGTACTGGGAGTTTTCACCTGTAAAATGAGAATGGTTTTATAGTATTGCTTAAAATACCAAATCATTAAGATACCCTGTGAGCTGCATATGCCGACAGAAACAAGTACATGAATGGACTGGTTGAAATCAGTGGCAATATACTGTATTTGTCTTTGTTTTTCTGTCTGTGAAGTGAATATAAAGTTTACCCATCCTACAAAAGTGTTGTGCTTTTAATATCAAAATATTTTTATCTTGTTTGATGGAAGGAGTTGTGTGTGAGCTTGTTTATAGCAGCTGGTAGTAGACTAGCCTCAGATTCTGCTATGCATTCTCAGATGAAATTTTGGTTAAGTAAAACCTAAGTGAAGAATTTACACTTGATTTCTGTAAAACAGTATGATATGTGATGAAATTGTCAACATTGGTTTAGCTTGTCTTTTAATGCAGATGGACAAATGCTCATCATCATCAGCCTATGTTCACTTTACTGTTTCTGAGTGACCTGTCACTCAAATGCAGCATCTCAATTGAGTTATTACAAGCTTTTTCTGGAAATATTCAACCAATTTATGACAAAGTTAACATCATAACTATTTGACTGGCCAGTTACTGCTGGTTTCTTTATTTAGGGAAAAGCTGTAGTAATTGCTGTTAAAATAAATTTTGTATATATAGTCATTCTGATTTATAGATGCCCCCCAAAAATGAAAACACAGATTATGGCACTGGAGCACTATTGGGAAGAAAGTACATGCCAGACTTAATAGTTCAAACATCAAGTCTTACGTTTGTTTCTTACATTTAAACTGTAGTGGCTACAACACAAATATATGACTATTAAAGTCTGTTTTCTTGTTTTCTTCTGTTTTGTTTGAGTTTAGGTGTTTTGTTTGCCAGAAGATTTTCTTTTCTGTTTGTTGTTGTTGTTTTGTTTTGTTTTGTTTTTAATTAAGCATTTTATTGACTTTAGGATTTGATAAAAATTTGGTTTTATTATATTATTTTTCTCAGGTCATTCACAGATTGTCCATCTCTTACTAGAAAGAAATAAGTTTGGAACTATCCCATCTGATAGTCAAGGTGCAACACCCCTACATTATGCAGCACAGAGCAACTTTGCTGTAAGTAAAACATACCCTAAATGTGAAGTAAACATATTTTGCTGAAATCTTCATAGTTCATCAGAGTGTTTGAGTTGTTTTTGAAATCATATAAACACAGTGGTTTTGGCATGAGTTAATTCAGAGTTATCTTATGTTATGTGATACAAATCTGGTTAGTTTCAAACTATTAAAAGATAGATTTACAAAAAAAGGCCCTGTACAAAAAAAAGGCCTTTTGAACCATGTGTTTGTATCACAATACACAATAGTCATTCAGTTACTTCAACAGAAAGCAGAATGACACCTCCTATTTCACAGTGCTTTCAGGTTTTAGGGCTCATTATAATGAAGTCTAAGCAGTTATAAGGTATCTAGAGTAAGATGACCTGTAGGAGTATTTGCACAGCTGCTACAGGACTAGTCAAACCAGTCCTTGCATTCAAGGAGGTGATTAATTTATGAATATTTGGTGTTATGAATGAACTGTTGTCTTGTGAAGCACGGCTGAAGAGTTGAGTGCCTTTTGTCAAAATTCTTCAGGAACACCATATTTTTTAAATTTTAAAAAATATTTTTTAAACTCAGACAACAAAGAACATTGGTTTCTCAGACAGCTTAATTCTTACACTTTGGTATAATAGGTATTTTTTTCCCAGAGCAAGAATCAGATACTGTAGAGCCAAGTATAAAACTCAGCACTTCAATGATTGCCAGTCACAGATGTTGCAGAAGTAGTTCTCAAGCACTGGAAATTAAGAAAGCTTTTCTTAAGCTCCTTTACCTCTCATAGTTTTCATATCCTCCCTTTACAGAAAGAGTTATTTAGTACCTAATTAATATAATAGTTATGTAGTCCACATTGCAACATTTTCTTAGCAGGGAGAGTAATTTGGGTCTTTCTTGCATACCTACATGTTAACAAGGAAAATAAAGGAAAATTTAAATGCCCTTGAGAACAATTCAAGTTAACAAATCTAGAAGTAGTATTGAAAGAGGGAACAGACCAATATCTTTGTTCCTTTGTGAGAGTGAGTTTTGGGGTTTTGGTGGGGATTTTTTGGAAGTCGTCTTACTAAGACCATCCAGATTTTTTTTTTTTTTAATTCAGACTTTTATTGAAGCATATCTCTCTGTGTAATCTTCACTTCAGATCATTTTTTGTTGATGCTGATTTTTGTCCATTTAGGCTGTATACAATTTGGGCCTCATTCACACGTCTAAAATATTTGTATTGTAAAAGACTTTCTTTCATGTTTGAATAAGACTCATAGAAAAAAATAAGTTTTTGTTTACCATCTGGTGATTATCTCCACATTCTTTTATCTTGTTGGTTTTTTTCTTTTCTATATTGATGTATTTCTGAAAAGATTTTTCATACTGGCTTTCTTTCCCTGGGCTTGATTCAGTTGAATAAACATCTTCATTATGTTGCTGCCTTTTGATCCCATCAGCCAGCCAAACTTTGATATCATCTGTGTTTTAAGGGGAAATAAAGTACATGGTGGAATCAGACATTCTTTTGTAATCTTGTGTACTTTCAATAAATGTACTGTTTCCCATCTTACATGAAAAATCACACAGGGGGGGTTTCATTCAGATCTGCAAGCCTGTTTTAGCTGGTGATGTACTCAACAGCCCCTGCCTAAATTATGTCTGGACTCTGTTTTCACCAGTCCAGTTTCTGGGCACCACTATTTGCTTTTTTTCTGCTTTGCAGGCATATCACTGAGTAATTCCCACCACTGCACTCCATATATGTGATCAAAGAATTGAGTGGAGATACATCCATGTTTGTTCTGGCAGCCCCATCTCTATACTCATGGTTTGAAAGCCACATTGTTGCTCTATTCAGTCTGCCCAATTTTGGTTAGGTGTGGCTTTTCTCGGTTAAAAACTAAACTAAAAAAGAAGAAAGTTTCTTCTTTTGTGTTTACAGTAAATATTTGCATGGCTTTCAGTTTTACTTGTTTTAATATCTTGTTCTTTGCCCTGTTTCTCTGTGGGTTACTTAGTATAATATGGCTTTTTTTTTTAATTTTTAAAAGCTGAAGAGATTTAGCCAGTGCTTAATTTATATCAAGAATTTTTTCCTTAAGACTAACTTATCCCCACTTACTGTTGACAGGAAAAGTTCTAGAAGAAGAGACATTGCCTAATATAATTACCCAAATTTAGATGTCTTGGGTATCCCACAGGAGGTCCCAGGAAACATTGCTATTTTAATTTTTGAACTTCATGTGTGAAGAAAAATTGGAGAATCTTTATTTCCAGATCACAGAGTATTCTGAGTGGGAAGGGATCCACAAGTCCATCAAGTCCCGCTCTTAAGTGAATGATCCAAGCAGGAATTGAACCCCGGTGTTCTTAACACCATGCTTTAACCAACTGAGCTAAGATGCTCTCTTCCTATTGACTTTAGTATGCAGGATTACATTTTTTTCCTTAATTTTTCCAGAGGTGTTCAAAACAATGTGCTTTGCTTTCATGTTTTTATATACATTGATTGAGTAAATGAAATGTCAGTAGAATACATATATAAAAATTCGTAACAAAATGCATGTAGAATTAAACTGATTGATACTTCTATTTCCTGATTTGTTAATCATCCTGGTGTAATTTTATTTTGTTTTGTTTTCAAGCTGTGGTAACTTCATTTTGGAAAATAATTCTTATAGCAGTGTGGGATTCTCTTTCACTTTTTCAAATTAAAAGCTGTAGAAAAGAAAGAGTCATTGAAAGAAGCGTCACTTTGCCAAAACTTAATGGAAAAATAAAATATTTGTATTTTTTAGAATGCGTGCCTCAGTAGTGAAGAAGAGCAACCTTTGCAGTGCTTTTCACTCTGCAGGATTTCCAGCAGTGCAGAGCCCTGGGAGGGTGCTGAGTTTCTGGTCTAATGAGAGGCTGTTTGTGTCTGAGGTGTAGTGGTGGTCAGTGTGAGTACACAGAGCTATAAACTCATGCTGGGTTTGTGTGGAAAGCTTTATGCTTCCATCTCTCCTTGCTTTTGGCTGGACCTTTTCAGAATAAACTGGTAGCTGAAACTTAAATTGACAAAGCTGTAAGGATCTTAGATCAGAAGCATAAGATAAATGAGGAATTTCCTATTTCTTTAGAGGGATGAAATAGTAAGCAGTAGTGAAAAAACAAATCTAAATTGATCAATGGTACTTAGGCATTCAAACACCTTCACGATTAAAAGAATTTAGTTCATTATAGCCAGGAAATTCCTATCCTACCCAGAGTAGTGATAGTTATTGTGGGATCATACAGAGGAAAGGCTAAGACAGTGTTAATAATAAAATATGAAGTAAAATAATGAAACCTGGGTTTTTTCAGGTTGTTATTGGCTAGCCTACCAGTGACTCGTGTCAGATGTTTCCCAGCTGTTACATACAGAGACTTATAAGGCATTAGATAGAAAAGGGAAAAATCTTCCTTTTATTCTATTTCTAATAGTTATGATTTTTCTCTCCCTTCCTTTCTTGGGTGACTCATTAAGAATCTAGCAGCAGTTTGAACAAGTGGACTTGTTTGCTGATGGCTTAAGACAAATACAGCATTTAAAGAAATGATTATTTTTCGCCTTGATTTGAGGTTTTAGTTTAACAGTTACAGTGGAAAGACTGGGCTAAGGTATAAAGATTTCCTTAATATTTTCTGATTTATAATATTTCGGTAATTAGTAACTTGATTATGTTATTAAACATTAGGAAATATGTCTATGTTGACCCTTTTTTTTAACAGTCAAAATATTAGAGATAGGCAAAGTAAAATATTTGCATGTGCAGTTGTATTTATAATTGGAGAGAAAAAAATATATTGAGAAAATATTTTGAAAGAACATTGCTTTCAGGGTAGGTTCAGGTAGGACATCAAAAGTAATTTCTTCACAGAAAGGCTGATGGAATGTTGGAATGGGGTGCCCAGGGAGGTGGTGGAGTCACTGTTCCTGTAGGTATTTAAGGAAAGATGGGACAGGGCACTCAGTGCCATGGTCTTGTGGTTGACATCGTGCTGTTGGGTCATAGGTTGGACTCAATCTCAGAGGTCTTTTCCAACCTAAAGGCTTCTGTAACTTTTTAATCACAGTATTACAGTCATGTTTTGATAAACCCCTTATATTTTCCCCATTGCTTTCTTCACAGAGACTACAGTGTCTCTTGCTTCCTTGTGATAACACATTGTATTTGACACTGAAAAGAAAAAAGTGTTAAATGATGGTGTTAAACTCGTAGTTAAGGTTGCACTGTGATCATTGGTGAGGGAAAAGGCAAAGCAGAAGATACAGTGGTCCTGTTGAGCTAGTACTCTTTATAAACATAAAAGGAGAAATGAATCTTTGATTTGCTTCATAAACAGCTACATGAGACAATAGTTTCTTGTTGTTGCAGATTCCTTTTAATGTTAATATCAACAGTATGTCTTTTCAGGAAACAGTTGAAGTATTTTTGAAACACCCTTCTGTAAAAGATGACTCAGATCTTGAGGGAAGAACGTCCTTTATGTGGGCAGCTGGCAAAGGCAGTGATGATGTCATTAGGACTATGCTGACTTTAAAACTGGATATTGATATCAATATGACAGACAAATACGCCGGCACAGGTAAGATACTTTACAGTAAGGAGCCACTGCATGCTTCCAATCTGTGTGATTTCCACCAAGTGGAAACATGGTTAGAATCTGTATTAATGTTTTTCTGAATGTGTACTTCAATCCTGAAAACATTTCTGCATTAGTTTAATTATGTGTGCGAGTCAATTCTTTGCCTTATTGTGGGAAAAAACAAACCTTTTCTGCGCAGATTGGAACAGTTCATTTAAATGTAGCTAAAAGAAATGTACTGCAATGCTATTTAGTTAGTTCTGTAATCCTGTGAAAGGACGAGCTGTTCTGTAACTTGAAGAATAAAGTGAAACATAGTTGCATAAAAAGCTCTTCCTGAAAATGCCTGTTCAAAAATGTATTTGATAGTACACAAATACTTTGAAACAATATGGAGCAAACTAACCACTGAAGTAGCTAAAGTATCATCGTGAAAATATTTACATAGTTATTTGTAAAGACAAGAGATCAAACTTGACATCCCCCAAATTTATCATCCTGTTGTCTGCCCAAAACAAAAGATAGTAGGCAACACAGTATTTCAGGATTCAAGTATGCTAGTAATGAAATACAGAATTTCCTGTAGTAGCTATGAATTGATCTCCTTTAAGGAAAAAAAAAATATCATTTCTTGGTAGAAATAATGTACATATGTAGTGCTTTCAACAAAAACAGAATAACAGTTCTGATAGGTGAGAGGGGTGTTGAAGTGCTTATGTATTCAACGGCGTTGGAAATTTAGGAAAAGTAGTTGAGTTGTATAGTATGCTGATGGCATCTGAATGAAAAAACAGGAGAATGTGGATATATTTGGTATGAATTTGGAGAGCTTTAGGGTAAGCTGTATGTAGGGAGATCAGGAACTTCCCAATGCCAGATACAGTCAGAGTTAGAAGCACAAAATATATATGTCAAAGTTGTGTGGCTCAGGATTTGAAACTTAGTATACATCAGTATTATTTTCATATTATAAATTGAATTTTTAAAGTGCCCTTTGGTGATACGCTGGATCTTAACAAAAATCAATTTACAGTTTAAAATTCTGTTTAAATATGTAAATTCTTGTTTTTCATACCATGTAACACATGTGAAATGAATCAGTCTTTCCAAGTTGTGATAGTTCGAAATTTTTGAGTGTAAGAAATAGTGCAACGAATAAAATCTCATTCTTCATGTTTGATGACATTAAAAACTAAACATTCTATAGTTTTAGTTTCATTTCAGTTTTTTATCAGTCTCACCTCCACTTGCTGCTTCTTGACAGTTCCCTTTCAAATACCTCTCAGTATTTGTTTCAGACCTTAAGGTGCAGCAATGTTGTTACTGTGCAAAGGGTTTGTTGTTACTTACAAGGGTTTTTTTTTCTTTGCAGGCAGTAATCGGTAATCACATATTGTGTATCTGAAATTACTCAGGTGTGGATTTCATGCTTGAATAATTCAGGTGGTTGGGTTTATTATCTTTCAGTCTTAAACCTTTCTCGTAGCGGTGATATGTAATCACCTTTTAATCTCGGTTTCGTTGTAGGGCTTTTAATCCAAGGAAATGAATGGATTTTCCATTTGCTTGAGGGTGTGTAGAACACGGGAATAGTCTGGAAGTGGGGAGCTGTGCTGCCGAGCAGCCCGAGCTGCACCATTGTGCCAGCGAGCGCATAGCGTGGGCTCTGTTCTAGCGAGCTCCAAACATAAAAGGAAGCCCACCAGTAAATCACTCTTTGATTATTTTTAATTTTTTTTTTTCCCCAAAGGGCTGTAATCATTCCCAAGTTTTCGTGAGGGAAAAGCAGTGTTGCGTTCGGACGGGATAGTATGCACTAATAGAAAATAGCGCGGATGCCTCCGTGCTTGGGATACAGTTGCTGAGCAGAGTTCAAGGCTGTGTTTTTCTGACTTTTGTGTGCAGACTCAGTTCAGCTCGGTTGTAATGTTGCATTAACGCAGCCTTTTGCATTAGCTCAAAAAGAGCAAGCTCTCCATTGAGCTCCGCTAGAACATCGAGGCTCTCGGCATTGTGTAGGAGAATGACACCAAGGGAAAGGAATTTCCCTCCTCTCAGAGATCAGCGCTGCAGGAGCATTACAGGGGCAGCTTTATAGCTCTGCCGTCACTGCGCACAATGGAGAGGGCTCTGTCTGTCGGCTGAACAAAGGGCCCATTGTGACCAGCTGGCTGAAGAATCTCTTCAGTCACCGTGACTCCATCACAGAAAATTTGGCTTACAAGAAAATATTGAGCACAAAGTGCGAAACAAGATGCCTGCGTCAGAATGAGTGATAGGGGGGAAGAACTGGCCAAGCTGACACAGCAGCTCTTTTTCTATTGTATTGTTACACACACCCCATGTGTCATCTGATGGAGTGGTTTACTGCCTTTGGTTTCATAAGGGATTCAGGACAAAAACCAGAACCTAGAGTTTATTGTGAGGTCAGACCATGAAAACCAGGCCCATCCGAATGTAAGACGCGGCAGGGATCTCATCCTTGCCCAATTCCTACTGATAGCCACCCACTCGCAGTGGCTGCTGCACAGGCACTCCCTTCTCCGCTGCGCTTTCGGGCTGCTGCACTTAAACCAGCGTCCTCTCACAGGCATCATTTCAATTTTCACTTCTCAGAGTGTCGCCGATCCCAGCGCTTGGTCCGTGTCACAACGTTACTATCACTTGTTTTGTGGCTCTGTTTTAAGGCAGCGCACAGCAGCTGGATTCAGGTCAATGACGACATGAACAGCCTGAGCGTTTCAGTCGAGCCTGTGTAACAGGTTGTGCTGGGTCAGTGTCTCATAAGCTGGTTGTAAACAGTAGCTGGCAAATAAAAAAATGCTGGTTTTATATTCTGGCTATGGTTCAAGAAGCTACTCCTTCTGATGCTGGTCTTTGTGGTGTGCATTTCTGTATATCCTCTGCTGGATCCTGACCCTGTCTGCTTCAGCATTAAACAAATATAGACATGTAGGTATTGTTTACAGCCCCACATTTTGCTTGCATGAGCAGATTCAGTTCTTACTAAGCATGAATATTTCTGAAATTTCACGGGGAAATATGAATTCACTTTATTAAATGCGCACTTATAAACTGCATTGTTGTGTGGTTTTATTCTATATTATTTTGGTTTTACTGTCTGTAAAATATTCTACATTTAAGCAGCGTGAGAATGTAGATTGTCTGATTTGAGTGCTGACTGTAGGAAATAACTCAAAGCATTTTGAAGTCAAACTGTAACTGAAACCACCAACACATGTGTTCTCCATTGGTTTGAAATCTCATTGCTGTGTGCAGTTCTTCTTTCCTTCAAAAAGAGCCGTGAACTGGTGATCCTCAGCTCTGGCTGACAGTGCCTGCAGGATACTGTGTTAGGCAATAGCAACTCCAGTTACAGGATACCACATCTTTACCTGAGTTTTGAATTATCTGAAGTAGCAGCATCTGGTCTTTCTGTAATCTTTTTCTTTTTCTTGAAGAGAACAGGGACCCGGACATACTGTGTAAGATACAATGGTCTTGCTACATAATTTCATATAAAATTTTCTCCAAGTAAATCTGAAACAAAAATGGGGCAGGGAGGAGTAGGAGCAGTTGGTTTTCTGAAGTTAGTTTTAATTAAGACAACTTCGCTTACTTGAAAGAAAAAAGTCATTTTCAGGAAAGCGTTGAAGAAATAATGAAAGCTTTCTTTCACTGGTGATGAGCAATCTCAGTAAAGAGAGGCAGAAGTAAATAATGTTATGTTCTTTTGATCAGAAGCTGCTATTCTTCGACAAATCCTCACTATAAGACAATCCTGGTGGTGTTAAATGTAAAATTTCTATTTGTGCAAGTTAGAAACATGTTTCGGGGCTAACAGTTTTCTTGCTTGTTGCTTGTATGGCAAGAAAGTGTTATTGTTGCATCATCACTTGTTACAATTCTTCAGTTTCTTGAGCTTGAAAAGTACTTTTTCCACCTAAAATAGTTGTGATTTATTTTTTTTTTTTGACTGTTCTAATTGTGGATCTCTAAAGCTCATGGTGTTGTGGTTTCTTTTTCTGTACTACTTTTTAGCATTACACGCTGCTGCCCTTTCTGGCCACGTCAGCACAGTGAAACTGCTGCTGGAGCACAAAGCACAGGTGGATGCTCTGGATGTGATGAAACACACCCCACTTTTCAGAGCCTGTGAGATGGGTCACAAGGAAGTGATTCAAACACTCATTAAAGGTCAGCTCTCAGGACTTTACAAACCTGCTCAGAGTTCTTCTGCTGCATCCTGTGGGAATGGGAAATAAACAGCTGAGCAAGAGGTGGGGTGGGAAATTACTTCCTGAAAGCAGGTTTTGTTTGTAAGCTCCCCTTGGGAAATAGCCCTAGTGAATCTAAAAGATTATCAGTGTTTTACAAAATCACTAGAAGTGTTAAATACAAAACTTTCAAAATTTGGTTTGTTTTTTTCACAGCTCATTTCTGCTCAAACCTTTGCAAATACATTTTAGTCTCTCAAACCAACTTTCCACCAACAAATCCTTTCTTTCTTTTGTTTTTTTTTGGTTCCCCCTCCCCCCACCAGTAAATAATACCAAATTAAGCTTTCTTCCCTTTTGTGAAAAACCATTTTGAAGGTTCTTTTTAAGTGAGTCTTTATTTTTTTAAATGTAGATAGATATTTAAAGTCCTACATCATTAATATTTTCTTCTGGTTGGTTTTTAAAAGCAAAAGCAGTATTTTGTTTGTAGACAGAAATAGGATTTAACAAATTACGCAGTTTTAGATAATTTTAAAATATCTGCTGAGGGGTAAGAAGTACAGTGAAAGAACAGTGGCATCTTAGATGCAAAATTCTGTAATTTTAGGCACTCCTTCCTACTTCAGACAATATCCCACTTATGGATAGATGAAGGCTGAATTTTGCAAGTTTTCCATCAACTAGCCTTTCCTACTGAAAAGTGTTCTTCCTTCCATGATTTGCTGGGCATATTTTAACCTCCTGTTAAGCTCTTCCTCGCACTCCCTGTGCCATTTATCTTTTGTAGATGCAAGAATCTTGGCTATCAGAATCCGAGTTATGTTTAATTAAATATTTTATGATACAGAGAGTCATTGTTGCTTGGTTCAAGTTCTTGTATTTGTGGAGGGTTTTTTTGTACAGAATGTTTACATCTTAAAATAACATACAGAGAAATTAATTGCATAGAAGAGTCTTAGCATGCTTGAATTAAAAATAAGTTTCTTTTAAAAAGTTTATTTTAAAAGTTAATTTTAAAAATTATGATTGCATTGTGAATATTTTATCTGCTTGAGAGATTTTATAGACATTTAATCTGAAATCTAATTTTAGAAGTTTTTTGTTGTTAAGAAAGAAAATTTCTAGTGAAAATTCCTAGATCTGAAACAAATAAAATAGGTTTTTCATAGGCATTTGTTAAGTCTGGATATTCTAATGTGTATTAGAGGATAGTCAGAAGATTGTAAAAAAGTTAGATGCCTGGTCCTCTGAAACTATTTAATTCCTAAATAATTTTTATTGAAGTTGTAGTATTTGAGTAACAAAATTGAAGTTTCTTTCTGAAATATTTCTCTGAATTGTCAGTTTATGAAATAAAAATAAGTTCTAGTTGAACATAAACTCACCTTTTTCTTCAACAGTATTTTCTTTTTGTGCTCAAAAATGTATTTGTTTTTACAGGGGGAGCAAGAGTAGATTTGGTTGACCAAGATGGCCATTCACCCCTTCATTGGGCAGCCCTGGGAGGAAATGCTGACGTGTGCCAAATCCTGATAGAAAATAAAATCAACCCTAATGTGCAGGATTATGCAGGAAGAACACCTCTGCAGTGTGCTGCTTATGGAGGTTACATTAACTGCATGGTAGTGTTGCTGGAAAACAATGCAGATCCAAATATTCAGGATAAAGAGGTATGCTGTTCTTCTTCACTGAGGTATATCATTAACTTTAGACTAACTGTAAATCAAAACATTTTCCTTTTTTCCAAGGTCAGTCTCTTTTCCAGGATATAGAAACATCTGTACTGCTGTTTGTCACAAAAGGAAATGCATCCTGATGTCCTTTTCCCTATGCCTTCACTTCTGAAATCTTAGAAAGAAAAGTGGTATTTTAATATGTAGCATGAATTGAAGATTTGTATTTTTCCAGATCACTTTTAGTTTTTCCTAATCAAAGTGTGATCATATGAGGATTCATATTAATTATCTGATTTCTTCTATCATTCCTTATTAACAGCTGACATGGAATGTGATTTTAGTTTGTTCTCCAGCATAGAGAGAGAGCAAGTAAGAAAGTAAGGTACTGCAAGTGAGATTTCACCACAATAACTGCTTCAACTACTTGTCCACATTAAGTACCCACATATGTTTCACTCTCCCAGGTGAAAAAAAAATAAATGAAATAAAGACACTGATTGGTTTATGTGTTCTTTTGTGCCATTATTCAGGCAGTAATTGAAATTAGTATGCAGAAAAATTGTGTAACCTATAACAGATTTCTTTATTATATGTTGTAATTTCTCAGAAGTCAGTAGAACCTCATCAGTGAAAAGAGCTTCACCCCATTCACTGAAATTTTCTGTAGCTGTTTGTTGTAGGGCATGGATAATTCCAGGTAATGGTAATGTGGTTTTCATTGTGAGTTCTACAGAGCATGCTGTACATCTTTTGCAAAGAAGGCAACTCTAAGGCTAGTCTTCTACTGCTGCTCTTCAGCTGTTTTAGGTGAAGAAGCACTAGTGTTGAAATCTTGTTTTAAAAAAAATTCATTTTTCATCACACACATTTAACTGCTGTGATCTTATTTTAAGAAGGAAGTTTATTTAGAAGAACTGTTTGTTCTTCATGTCTAGAAAGGCATTGAAATTGCACTATGATTTATGACTTCCATTGTGGTGTGTTTGAGTTTGGGGGTAATATTTATTTTTGTTCTGTTCTATTGTTTTACAGGGCAGAACTGCCCTGCACTGGCTCTGTAACAATGGCTACCTTGATGCTATAAAGTTACTGCTCGACTTTGATGCTTTCCCCAATCACATGGAGAACAGCGAGGAGAGGTATTGCTTGTCTGAAGGTGTTACTTTGTCATTGTGCCAGAGCGCTGCCTGCCATTTAAATGTTAAATGTTCAGACGCTGCAAGAGAATCATCATCTTGTGTCTCAAAGGAGAGCTGTAACCTTGGGCTTCAGCGTAAGCAGCTTTTCTAATGTGAAAGTTCCCTTCTTTAACTGAGACATTGCGACTTGAACTTACATACTTCTGTACCGTGAACTTCTAGGAGCATTTACTCACTCTTGTTGGAAATATTAAAGATCTTTCTCATTTATGTGGAGATAGTGGCAGATATGTATGGACAAAGAATGAAAAGGCAGTTCTGCTGCTGTTGGAAAAGACTGGAATTTTTCTTTGATACAAATACAGCAAGAAGAAAGAAAACAGGAGAAATGTTATGTTATGTTTTAAAATGGTGATTACAAAGTACCTGGTGGTTACCTGTATTCTAAAGGCCTGGTATTTTAAAAAAAAATATATATGTATCGCCTATAATCATAAAGAGACAGCACATTTGCATCTCTTTTCTTTGTCTTTCATTGACACATAAATAATAGTTTTTTAAAAGTGATTTGGGTTGTGGAGTTCGAATTAGTCACCTGACCAGGAAGATAATTACTATTAGCAGAAATTTCTAATGCCTTTTTGTAGAGTAGGTGACCTCCTCATTATTATAAGATTACGAACAGCATGCCATATAAATTTGAATATTTCAGCATTTTAAATAACTTAAGGTGTTTGCCACTCCGTATTTCAGTGCTAAATTTGAGACTTCTGTACTTAACCCCAGGTTTTAATTGCTTCCTTCCCCCATCATTTTTTTTCATTCTCCACTCTAAACCACTCAGGTCTGTCTTCCTTTTCTGTTCTTATTTTTTCTTGAGAAACACAAATGAAAGTGTAACTAGTTTCTAATTAAGTAGTGTCAAGGCTCTCTTTAGTAATTTTTGATAGAAAATTGAATAAACAGTTTTAATTAAATTACTTTTAATAAGTAAGATTAAAAGCCACAATTTTGCCGGATTGGAGACTGCTGTTATCCTTACTTTGTAGAAATGTACTAATGAGGCTCAAATGTCAAGAAAAGAACTTATCTGTGGTTTATCACAGTCATTCAGATAGTATATATTTTTGTTTCCCTTCTGGAATTTATATATATAAATATATATATGTATATATATCGTGTATAAATCTAGATAACTCAAAATACAACTGGCAGTATCCCAAATGTCTGCTGTTAAGCACAAGTGGGTGTGCAGAACAAAAGAGATCTCCAGTATTTCTAGATGGATCAATCTTTAAATATAATTCTCCTAAAACATATATAAAAATTGCACAATTGCATCTTAATAAATACCTACAAACCTTGTGTTATTGTTAAGATATTGTAAGTTTGGAAAGTGGAAAATCAAGCTGAGTCTTGTAAGAGAGAGGAAAAATGACCTCATGGATATGGTTCACCTGTAATTGGATGAAATTGGTTTTTAGTCAGCAACAATTTCACTACATAGTGACTCTTTTTTTTTTTTTCAAATATTCCTATAGGAAAAAAAAGCTTCCCTTCTTTACTTTCTTAGAGTGTAGTATGAGATAACAGTTAAAAATTCAAACATAGTGGTTTTAACTAAAAGATTAGAGAAAAGATAGAGCTGAGATCATATCTAGAATTTTAAAGTGCCTGCATGCTTGCCAAATATGTGATCAAGCACTAATCTGGAGGGTATTGGGTTTGTTGTTCTTTGCAAATTTATTTTGCAATCCAGCCTAATGTCCTGGGTGCATCAAGCTGCTGCTTGACCACCTTCATGTTAAATTGCCTATAATAGCTGATGGCTGGTGTCTTCATGTGTTTCCCTGTGAAGCCAGCTTGATTTAAAAGCTATCTACATGAGAGAGAACCCAGGGAAAAAGAAATTTACATCAAACTTTGAACTGACACAACAGAGGAGTGTATGTAAGTGTCCAGTCATAAAAATCCCTCTTCAGATTTGATTTAAGTGATTTTTTTTTTTTACTTTCAGAGGTAGCTCAGATGGAGTTGGAGAATCACATTTAAAAATATGAATCTTCATTAGTGGGATCTGCAATAGAATACATTGTCTTGGTAGATACACAGTATAGCATAAATTTTACTTTGGTATCTTTTGTGTCTTTAAAATATTCAAAATTGGGAATACATTAAAAATGTGTTTTCCTGAAATAATGTTCCTTTTGAAGTTCCCATTTCTGGGTTATCAAAAATTTGCATCTCTTTAAATGCTATCAGCAGCACACCTTGACATCCAAATTTTCATGTTATGTCATTGTCTTTATTCCTGCAGACACTTCAGTTCAGACACTGTTTATCCTTCCATCAAACCATTGCTGTGTGGCAGGTCCAATTGTGCTTTCTGTCTGTTTTTCTTTGCTTACCAGCACTGCGTCCCTGCAAGTTACCATCAAAAAGAGCCCTAATTTTCACAATCACATGCATTGACACTTGCTATTGGATAGTCTTATGTTATATGGTCTTGGTCACGGTTTGTGACTGATAATTTTCAGTCACTAAATGTCTTTCCCTAAAGTTTCAGTGTTGGTGAGGGAGATATGTAAATTTTGCTCCCATGTCAACAGTGGGAAATTTGGGAATTATTTTGAAAAAGGCTCAGACATCTTTGACACCATTAAAACCCAAAGCAATTAATACTTTGAACACCTGTGTCCATTTGAAAACAGAGTTAAATTTTCCCAGTGCCTTAAAAAATATATTATCCTTTGACAGGGATCTAATCCTGCTCCTCTGCCAGTCACAGTGTCTTCAGTCAATGTTACAGAAGCTAAGCCAGATTTGACAGTAGATTTCTAGAATTTAAAAGCATATGGAAATAACACAAAAATATTTAAACTTACTTTTTCTTTATATTTCTCTATGGAAACTTCAGTAACACATTTTAAAGACTACTTTCCTAAAGCACTTAATGCTGTGGATGGGACTTTGGGAGATTTTGTCCAAACACTTCAGGTCCCCCTCTCTCCCCTTCTATATTATATTAATATAGAAGGCTAAAATAAGCTTTAAATAAGCCTTAAAATAAGCTTTAAACCTAACCAGAGTGTGTAGAATTAATAAAGTAGCAAAATAATGCCTAAAAAGATGAGAAAAACAGCCTACTGAAACAGTGTTTAATCTGTCTTCATAGTAGAAGTTGCTTTATTATGAATTGAGGGTGAAGAAATACACATAGCTGCAATTCTAGATCAATTATAATTGTTTTGCTTTTGGTGTTTTTTTTTAGATATACTCCACTTGATTATGCCTTGCTTGGTGAACACCATGAAGTGATTCAGTTCATGTTAGAACGTGGGGCTCTGTCTATAGCTGCCATTCAGGATATTGCTGCTTTCAAAATTCAGGCTGTCTACAAAGGATACAAAGTTAGAAAGGCTTTTCAAGAGAGGAAGAATCTTCTAATGAAGCATGAACAGCTGAGAAAAGATGCTGCTGCCAAGTAAGTCTGAGACTTGAAATCTACTCCAGCACACAGACATTTGTTGTAAGTTTGTATTTATCAGTGTATGATTTTATCTGTTGCTCATCAGTTCTTATTCCTCTTGGTAAAATTCAGGAAGCTATAGGAAGCATATAACTTCCAGGTAACTATAGACAGATGGGAGTTATTTTCCATAAAATTCCAGTTTAAATAACAAACTTTATATTATATATCATAGAAAAGCAAAATACCAAAAGCTGAGGAAATAGCATGTTAGTGTCCATGAATCTTTGCCTGATTTTCTGTATGATGATAAAAGGGCTTGGAAAACATTTATCACTTTAAGGTAGTGGAAATAATTATTTACATATCAAGTCCTGATATCGGTTTTGAACAGAAATTAATCAGTAGCTGAGGGAAAAAACCTGAAAACAAATGAGGGAAAACCTGGTTTTGTAAGACTTAACTCAATGTTTTGTTAGCAACCTGAACTCCTCGTTTCTATTTGCAACTTCATTTTGGGCCTTAGCATTCTCTGCACTTACATTTTCTGGTCTTGAATTAAAGAGTTCCTATGAATTGGTTATATTGGATTGCAGATAACTAACATATGCAATTCAAATTGGTGTCAGCAAGATGTGTAGTTTCTGGCTGAGTTTCAACCCAATTTAAATGTGGTAATGGTAGCAGAGTGGTGAAATTCTAAAATCAGAAGGTAAGTAAATGATTATCACAATGCGTTGCTTGCTTGGAGCTTATCGTTAAGATTCTTAGTATGAAATTAGCACCTGTTTCTCTTGAAGAAATCTGATTCTGAAATGAAAAAACATAACAGTCTGAAAAGATTCCTGTGTGATTTGGGAGTATTATTTCAGTAGAGAGCTCATATGAAAAAAACACACAGCATAACTATTGCACCTAGTTGCTGCATCTGTGTATCACAGACAAATTCAGCTGCACTCTGTATCAAATGTGGTAGTTTGATGTCCTGCATAATTGGCCAGTCAGACCTTCATTGGGTTTGATTGCTGCTACTATAAAACAATTATTATTCCCTAGGAAGAACCAAAGCCAGAAATACCAGGTAACTTATCTCTTACTCACATCTTTACATCCAGAAGTTGTAACCTGTAGCTCTCCTACTGTTTGCCTTTTCTGCTGAAATCAGTGCAAGTCAAAACCTGCATGGAGAAGCTGCCCTCCAAAATATTTATTTTTAATGTGGAGAGCTCTGCTTATTGCTGTGTGATCACAACTGACTTTACCAAATGACATAGTTTTATCCTTTTTGATGACAATCATTGTTAGAAGAATCTCTGATCCACCATGTAGAAGACTAAATGGAAAATAATTGCCTCATGGAAATTTGTGGGTATTTTTATAATAGTTTTCCTTTGTGAGTTTCTGATGTAGTTTCTGAAACTTACTTAGCTGTTGATTTGTTTGAAAACAATGGAAACAAAATCTGGGTACCAAATACCATAAAAAGAGAATTACAGTACAATTGGAGTGTACAAGCAAATCAGGTTGTCACATAACAAATTTTATTTAATTGCGATTTTATGATCTGTAATAAACTGAAGGGGACATTATCTTGTCATCATTGTGTGTACCCATCTGTGCATTCCACAGCTAAAATTGGCCAGGGTGTTCCTGCATACAAAAAAACGTTATCCTTACTGGTGTTTAAAAATCTGGTCTCCAGATAAAAGGAGACATTATGTGGGGATCCAGAATGATGGTGAACTCTTAGACTGAACACACACACCTTCTCCCCAACTATTTCAGTGCAGATATTTAAAACTTGCTTTGTAATATATTACTTTAGAGAGTCTCTCTAAGATAAATCACTCCTAAATCTACTTTGGTTTAGATAGTCTGTTCTTTTTCTGGGTTTTTTTTGGTTTTCTGGGTTTTTTTTGGTTTTTTATTTTGGGTTTTTGTGGGAGTTTTGGTGGGGTTTTTTGGGGTGTTTGTTTGTTTGTTTGTTTGTTTCTTTGTTTGTTTGTTTGTTTGTTTTTTCTTCTTACTGTAACAAAAAGTCAGCCAAGATCTCATACCTGTATTATTTTCTGATAAAATTTCATTCACTGTGTTTAAAGCCTGTGAAATATTTCTATACAAACATCTTCTCCCATGTTCTCTGCTATATGAAAGAAATTGTAATTTATAAAATGAACTTTGATGAAGGCCAAAACAATATGCACACTGTTATGTCACTGAGCAAAGAGACACTCCAGGAGACCAGTTTGGGTAAGCTGGGAACCCGTGGCAGAGCTTAAATGTAAAAATGCAGTTTACAGGAGGCAGAAACTGGGACAGACTGCAAAGGCAGAGTGTAAAAGCATTGCTTGGGCATGTAGAAACACCAAAACTCAAATGGAGTTGAGACTTTAAAGAGATGTTGCAGGTTACAAAGTGAGTTTGTGCTTCTACACTAATAAAAGTAGTAATGTATTAGTAAAAGGCTGTGCAAGGAATGTGTGGGCCTGTTGCTGAATGGTGCATTTAGTGACAGCAGACACAGGTGTGGCAGAAGTACTCAATGCCTTCTGGTCCTCAGTCTGCCAGAAGAAGGTCTCCCAGGCCTCTGCTAAGAGAATTGGTTCAAGGAGGAGCAGAACTGCCAGCCGTGAATGAGGATTAAGTCAGGCTTGAGAGAACTCAGCCCAGGCCAGTCCAGCTTGGCTGCATCCAAGGGTAAAGAAGGAACTAAGTGATGCCCTTAAAAGGTCACTTGCCAATGTCTTTGAAAGGTCACAGAGACCAAGGAAGGTCCCCTACGATGGGAGGAAAGAAAATGTTGCACCCAGCTGCAAAAAGGGCCGAAAGAATTACCTGGGATATTGTTGTCTGGTTGGTGTTTTTGGTCTCTGGGAAACTTTTAACAGGTAAAAGTTGGGACAAGAGATTTTTGCCTGGAAATAAGGAGAAATTCTTTCACCCTTGGGACAATCGACCAGTAGAACAGCCCAAAGAGGTTGTATGGTCTCTGTCCATAAAGGTTTTCAAGACATAATTGAATAAAAACCTGAGCCACCCAATCTGACCCTGTTTTGAGCAGCTTGTTAGCCTTGCTGACTTCCTGAGATCCCTTCCAGACTTTAAAAAAAAAAATTCAGTTTACTTATTGCAAAACCAAGTATTTAAGAAAATAATATTAAGTGTTTAAAACATATTCTGAGAAAACTAATTTCCAATGTATGGGATTTTGAAAGGGCTGCAGAACTCATTCCTCATTTGTTCACCTCCCCTTTCAATTTCTCAAGATGAGTTCCTGAGTCCATACTTCTGTTTTTCGTTCTGGCCAGTTGAAGGAAAGTGATTGAGAATGCGGATGTGAAAGGGAAATGGATGAAAGTGAGTAAGTAGCTCATGATATTTAGGAAGAGAAGAACAGCAAGAAAATAAGCAGTTCAATTAAATCTTCAGAAGATTTAGAAAAACGTTCTCATACCAAGAGAGTACACGTAGATTATGAGGTTTTTCAAAAGACTGGTGGTTAGCCCCTCATGCTGAGAAAAGATAGGGGGGTGTGGCAACAGAGAAAATAATGAGCTCTTCAGCAACCTGAAAAGGGAAAGCACATTTTAGAAATTTGATTAAATTACTAAAATTGACAGTAATAAGAACATATAATGATAAAACTAAACAAGCTGAGGTGCTAAATAAGAACTGGCAAAGGATGTGAGGTAGGTATCACAATAAACCATTGTAAACATATTCATTGGAAAAGGAGAGTAAAGAAACAGTTGGTCCATGAGAGATGCAAAGTAGACTGAACTGTTCTGTGGGTTTTTTTTTTTTTTACTTCACAAAAAATTACATCAAACCAACTCAATTTTGTTTTGTGTCTAAATAACAAGTTTGTGTCCATGGAGAAACAGTAGCTGTCATTCCGACTTTCCTGAAGTCTTCATGCTACCTCATGGGAAATTTCTCATTTCTCACCTTTAAACTGGAAGTGTGTGTTGATGAGAATTTCACATAAATCTATCATGACTTTTTATTTTAATTTAAAAATTAAATTTGAATTTGAAAATAGTACCAAGATGCAGAAGATTGTAAGCACATTGAAGACTAGATCAAATACAAACAAGAAATGGCTGAGGAAAAAAATAGCTCCTTAGGCAAGAACTAACAGACTGCTCTACACATTTGGGAAGACCCATCAACATAGGAATACTGGACAGAAATTAACTGTTGTCTTAACATTTTTGTTAAGGACTATCAGTTTAAAAGGTCATTATAGATCAGAAGCTAAACACCTCATGAGCCAGTGGTATCATTCTTTTGAAAATAATCATCATGCTAGATTGTGTAGCAGGAAATGCTACCTGGAGATCTATTTTCAGCTGAGATTTTTTTAAATTAGTTTTTGGGTTTTTTTTTGCAAGGATAACTTTAAAAGCACTCTCCTCTAAAATATCCTTCAGTGTGTAGATAAAAAAGTTATGTTTCTATTCTTAACAGAATAGAAAAGGTTGAATTCATTTTAGCAGAATCAAAAATTCAGACATCTCTGTGTCTTTATAAATGTGCATGTAAGGCTGAAACTGTTCCTTTCCATCTGCTAAAGGCTCAGTTTTCATTCTTTCAATTTTGCAATAAAATGTGAGCTTATGACCATTCAGGGCAAAATTGTGTTGCATTTACAATGGAAAATGTTGGCTTACAAGCTCTGTTACCACTGTTGAGCTGCAGCTGTCTAAATTTGGATCCTGTTGGGTCATCAGAACCTCCTGAGAAGGACAGAGCCCTGAAGTTAGAATCTTATCTACTTCCTTCACTTGTTCATGAAACCTAGCCTCTCCTCAAATTGGACAACAGAGAGACTTGGGAATTTTAATTTCAAAGAGATCCTTCACTGTAATGCAAATTGAATTTCTGATCAACACAAGGGGAGGTTCTTATGTATTCAGAAGTCTATTACTCAACTACACTGTACTGTGACAATTGTGATTATGCTGTAAGAATAGGGAGCTTTGAAATCCCTTCCCTTTATTCTTTGTTCAGTTTAATCTGAAAAATTAGTACACAGATAAAACCTTTAAAGAAAAAAACAACCCTTTTTACTTCTTGATTTCTGGTCCTATGTCATTTCAATAACTTTACAATTGGTACATTGCTGAAGTTGTTTTGAGTTGATCTGCTTGTCAGAGGAGTGCAGGTCACTCCAGCTTGATTGCGTATCAAATCACACATCTCACGCTTCCTTTTCTAATACCCTAAATAGAGGATATTGGTAATAAGCTGCCTGTTCTTGAGGAGAATAGAAAATTACTATTGTGTGAATAGCAAGATCTGATTTATCAGCTGAAATGGCACAGTAGTGGCAGTGAGATCCATACTGTACACAGTCCCAACATCCCTGCATAGTCCGGTTGTAGAATGCCAATATTAATTGAAAGTAGCCACTTTTTTTTTCATGCCAGAGGGAATACTGAATCCCAGGCTGCTAGGAGTGTATTTTTTTAGATCAATTAGCAGCTTTTCAGGTGCAAAGTTCAATCAGCCTCTTCTGCAGAGCATAGTTGGTAAGATAGCACTGACAGATAAAGTTAGGGCTTCTGGCTGGCAGCTCGCGCTGCAGTGACACGCGCTGGCAGTGACACCACTCACAGGAACTGGGGCTGGCGTGCTGCATAACTCACCTGTCACACGCCGTGCTGGGAGGTGATGTGGCAACAGTCTGCACACTGTGTTGGAGCACTGGAAGCAAGTTAAAATACCAGGCAGCTACATGATACGGCATTTACCGCCTGTCCGTTCCAACAGGAAAAGTGTCACTTCATCCAACAGCCAGGGCTTAATTTATAAAAACAAATTCAGAGGGAGGTAGGTGTGTAATGTTTGCCGTGTGCTATTTGGTTTATTCTACTCAGTAGGAAGAAGAATTTAAAAGATAAAGTGCAATGAAAGCCCACTGTATTTCAAAATAGGCTGCAAAATTTTATTCAATGGATGCACCTTTCCTAAGTTTGTCCAAAATTCTCTTTCATGGCTACGCTATTAAGAGATGCATGATTTACTTCGTTTTGGAAATCCAAATGTCACCACTGTAATGGCATACTGTTGGCACACAAGTTTTTAATTCACATCTCATATTATCTCATATTTGTCATTTATATGACATAATGTTTATGTAAAATTAGTTACCTATCAATGACAAATACATAGCAGCAAATTAGTACCAGTAGCTAGTTCAAAGTTGGTTTATAATTGTCTGTGCTGACTATAACACATTTAAGTACAAAAAATAGTTTTCAAAGATACTGTATCTTTTGTTAAAGTTTTTTGCTTTTCAAATACAGTATATTGCATTACTACTCACATGAAAATATTGCTTGTCACTAATTACAAACACAGTTATTAGGGTCATGGTTCTTTTTAAAATCCTGCTTTTAATTTTTGTATATTCTTAAAATCATCTAAATTTAGTTGTTTTCAATAAATGAGTGTTACAAGATCAGTCAAAACAACTGCAAATGGAATGGGCAGCTGGTTGACAAGGACTTAACCTTCATCAAGCTGTAGCTGCAAGTCAGTTGTTGTTTTGGATCAAGCTAAGACATTTCAGTGCAATATGTGTCCTTTTCTCACGAAAAAGATGTCAAGTCAAGGATTTGTTGTGGCAGTGTCAGATTTTTGGAGAGAGGAGTGTGTTCAAGTTAGATATATGCTTCCAAGATTTAATCTTCAAAATTCTTATGGTATGGACTGTAATTGCAGGAAACGTGAAGAGGAAAGTAAGAGGAAAGAAGCCAAGCTGCAGAAAGGGATGCAGAACGTGGAACAAAACAAGTTTCGGGTACAACAGAATCCTGCAAATTGGGAGAAGGCCACCAGTGTCCCCCAGATACCCAACAAAGCAGCTGACACACAGAGCAAGAGGCTTCTGTCCCTCAATGCTTCACAAATACAGACAGGGAGAAACAGCAGAGGGTCACCTAAAGCTGGTCGTGACAAAGGGACCCCAAAGGAGAGCTGCCTGTCAGCAGAGCCTCAGAACGAAGGTCATAAGATCAGGCAAGGTTTGTGATCTTTTTTAATTGTGCCATTTATCTGCTTTGTCCACTTCCTGGGGGTATTTTATATATAAAACCCATTTTCTCTTTCTGTGATTTCATGTTCTTTCATCATTTGAGCAATTATGTGCAGCAGGGTAGTTAGATACAGATTCTTTTACTCTGGGTGAAGTAGTGAAAAACATCAGTAGAGTGTCCTACAGTGTCTGTAAAATACCTAGAATATGTGAAAACAAGCTGTGGGCAATTGTTCTGTTAGTTGCACTCTTCAGAGAAAATAAGATTCAAGATACTTAACATGTCTGTGGTGCACATGAAGAATGTAAATGGAGAAATGGTGATTCTGGCTTTAAACCAGATAAACGGATAAACCACATTTATCCTCTCGCTCAATCCAAACAATCGGTGTTTGAAAGAACACTGCCTTTTTTAGGTATGCATTCTCTTTTTGTTTCTGAAGTGGTGCCAGGAAAGTTGATACAACAAGGATCAAACCATGAAGTTGTATAGTCAGTTCTCATTTGGTGTTTTAATAATCTTCTTGTGGCCAAAACTTTAATGGACTTCATTGGTCATTTTATTGGAATTAAGCATAAATTCAGACGCTTTGGGCTGTGAAAATTGTGATTTAGTTGTTGTGTGTTTTCTGACCTGGTTATCCAGTCAAAAGGGTATGCTGTAAAGGCATGACAAATATAGCATGGTTTCACCAGGTTTTGGATGATCCAGATGATTTTCTGGAATGACAGTATATCAAAGATCTCTTTCTTTTCTTTTTTCCCTCCTACCTACTCTGTAACATCCTGTTGTAATGTCTGTTACGTTTCCTCCTCTCTGGTCTATTTTTTCATTCTCCTGTTAATTTCCAAGCAGAATGGAAGGTGGATGGAAGATGGGGAATTTTCAGTTTTGCACTCCAGTCTGGCTTCCTAGTCACCCTCACCAAAGTGTTTAGAAGCAGTGATCACACAACAGCAAGGGAGAAATAGGAAGGACTTCATAATTTCATTCAGGATATCAAGGGAAGTACTGAGAAGCCAAGTGCTTTGGGTTTCCTGGGTCAGTGGATTATCCTGTGCCAGGATACAGCACGGATAGAGCAGCAGTTTTTCAGACATCTAACTCAAATGTAATGTTAGAAAGAAAACCATGTGTAAAACATTAAGCAAATGAAGGTGTTTGGGACTCTACTGTGATGGGC
>PYHW01010717.1:241085-258808 GCA_013186435.1 Turdus rufiventris
TATGTTTTGCTGGTCAGAGACTGAATTTGCTTTCAATTTCTCTGTCTAAAGATTCATTGAGGAAACACATCAAAAGCAAGTCAAGTTGTGTCCATTTCCATTGTGACAAAGCAAGCGAGGGAACAAAAGTTGAAGTGAAACACGAGGTTGCAGCTGCTGCAGAAGTGGACAGAGAAAAGCACAAGGAACACGCTGTCGACACCGCGGGTGCCTGCGCTCGGAGGAGCAGGAGGCTTTCTGCTTCTACCTGTAGGACTGCCAGTGCTGGGGAGAAGCTGCGGGATCCAAGTCAGCCTCCCTCTGGCAAGAGGGACCACGGGGAAGGAAGGGCTGTGTTCTTCTGCGATGTCGGCTGTACCGCTGGAACGGCGCGGAACTCAAAGCTGGGTGAAGCTTCTTCCAAAGGCAAAAGGCACCAGCAGAAACCCAGAAAAAAAGAGGTCAATGATAAGAGATGTTCACCAGCTGGTTCTAGTAGACCAGGAAGTGCCAAAACAGTATTTGTAAGCACCAGAAATGACAGCCTGCATGCTGTAGAACAAACTGTCAAAGTGGGAAACAATGAAATAGCAAAAAAGGCCTCTTCATTATTGTCCGCCGAGGCAGAACCTACCAGGACTGTGCCAAGAAACCCAATAGCATGTTCTACTTCTGATGACAGTTTGAACTTGGAAAAAACAGGCATAATTGGATCCAGGAATGCAGATGATCAATTATGTTCTGTTCCATGGCAAAGTACAAATATTGAACTAATCCCTTTAGAGATTCGAATGCAGATCATAGAAAAGGAAAGGAAAAGAAAAGAGCTTTTTCGGAAGAAGAACTACGCTGCCACAGTCATACAGAGGACATGGAGAAGGTAAGATTACTGCTTTAGTGGCTAGAGAAGAGTGAGATACAAGTAGATGTAAATGAAACCAGGCTTGTTGGCAATGTGCTTTATTTTGCTTACAGTGTTGCCAGTGCTAAATGTGGCAGTTCATAATCTTTCTCTGCACAAGGGGAAGTGGGTTCCAGTTGCGTAGAATTGCACAAGGAAGTTCATGAAAAGTGCAAGATAAGTGATGACTTTTGATAATCAGAGAAATCATTAAACTTCTATTTCAAGCTCTGATCTTTCTTTAAAGATTGCAAATCAGGATTTGCCTAAACCTGGAGTTGAGTGACATGCTTGGAGTCATGCTCTAACATTTAACCAGATAACCAAACCACAGAATGCTTGGGAGCTATGAGTGTTCATTGCCAAAACTTGAAGATAGTAGCTTGAATACCTTAATTAAGCAGAAACCATTGCTGTACAGAATGTACAGAATGCTTTCCACAGCATTATCCTCCTTTCCTGAATGTGTGAGTTTCAGCCTCAGAAATGCAGTAATTCTAAAAGTACATGCTTCTTAATATTTAATTTTCTATCAAATGGGCAGAAGGAGTATGTAAAGCAAGTATATAATATGCAAATTATTGTGATTTTTTGTTTTGATTTTACTGGATGTAAAAAATTATAAATTGCTTATGTTTATTAATATTCTTTCTAGGTGTCTCACTAGTTTAACAGTTTCTCTGAGGGACTCTGGACATGGCAGGGAGGGTGGACGAGATGGTCTTTAAAAATCCTTTCCAACCCACACCACTCAGTGATTCTGTGATTCCATGCCATATTCCTCTAAACTGTGAAGCAAAGCAGCCACTTTTTCTCCCGGGGTTCCACTACTTCTGCTCTCTCTGCTGCTTGCTCCTTGGCCTTCTTTTCTGACGTAGATCCCAAAGTCTTGTCTTATGTTCAAATTGCTTGGATACCAAAAGTCAAAGGAAGCCAGGGGTAGGTTAGGAGACTGTATCTGCAAGTGCTGCTGCTGGCTCTGCTGCTTTCACTCAGCACCAGTTTAAAATCCTTACAGAGGGGCAGGTATGTCCCATAGCTTGAAGACAAAGCAGAACGATGTGAAGCGAGTGCTTGTGCAAATTTCCCCACAAGAACAGGAATCCAAAGCCATGCATTAAGCTGACTCACCTGCACAGAAATCTGCATTCCGTTTACGCTACAGATTTTGGATAGACCTTTCTAAAATGTCCACCTGTTGTAACAGGGATGGCGTGTGTTCTCTCCAAGAAGTGCATGCACTTACTAACAGTTTGCATTTTGGAAACTGTGGGAATTAAGGATTGTTTAAGTTACATTTGCTATTTAAATACTTAATATTGAAAAATAAATATATTTGTTCTGTTTGCAAGAACTCTTAGAACGCTAAAGATCGTAATTTCTACAAGGCTGCAGGAGTCATTAGTTTGGCAGTTCTTCCGTAGTCCTGTGTTTGTCCTGTTTTTTTTTTGTTCTAAATTTGCACATGGTAAATAGCATGTACTTGTAGACAAGGTAAAATTATACAATGTTATTGTGTAATTCTACATTAAAAACATGTAGAAGTACATGCTTGAGTTCTGGAATTTCTCTAAATTAGAGCTGAATGGATTTGTCTCACTCTGCGAATTTGTAGTCCTGATTTACTTATGGAAGGCAAACACAACAGCAGAGTGGTACTGGTTTGCTTAAGAGTATTAAACTTGCCGTTCTCAGGAGAGTGTTTCAATTCCCGAACCTGCAAACTTTATGAATGTACTTCTCAAAAGTGTATTCTAAGGTGTGTGACTTGCCAAAGGTTAATTGCTTATCCTGCTCATTGAGGCTTACAGATTCTGTGTCTGTGTTCTCTCTCCTGGGGGGCACTGGGGCGTTACCACACTCCAGAGCCCACAGGGAGCTGACAAAAGTGGAAAAAGTTGGTTGCTGTCACTGTTGCTCTCCCCGTGGAGTCAAGCTGTATGTTTTTAATATATTATTGTTGTGTGCATACTTTGGCCAGCAGTGTTTTTAAGATTGGAGCTTCTGTAACAATCACCGAGAATACCCCTTGCCAGCTTTGTTGTTGCACATGGATGTTCCACTTTTATGTGCAGCAGTTTTGTTGACTAAGCATCAGGTATATTTTAAGGCACCATGTCAGATTGATATTGTATCAAACTTGGTCCCATTCTCCTTTTTTCTCACTAGGATCAGAATGATCTGTTAAGAGAATTGAAACAATGTGCACTTGCTCGACAGATAACTGCCTACATCTTCTTAGTGGCAAAACCTCGCAGTTGTTTTCTTGTTGCTAAAAACTACCAGAAGTTCTCTGCAAACATGAAATCACAGCTGGGTGCAAAGGTGGAGTGACTGTGAATGGGTCATTTCACTGTATCAGCAAAGGCATCTGGCAGTAATTACTGAATTCCAAGAGAGTAGCTTAGTATTCTTTTCTGCTCCAGTATAAAACAGTTCCCCAATTGTTTTTTCTGCAGTTAAGTATTCACTTAACCCATCCTTAGCTCAATTTATGTTTGCAAGTTACTGCAACTGCGCTTCCCCTTTTACCCCGTTAAAAAGTTAAGAGTGGCATGTTATTTAAGAAAACTGGATCATTTTCCCCCTCTATCTCAATAATACTCCTGTTCTGAATTCATACCGTGCTTCACAACTTGCAGGCACTGACAAGATGCAGTTGCTGCCTGCATTTGTTATGTACTTTAATGAGCTGCATAACAGTACATGCCTGAATTCTGAAGCTTCACTAAATTAAGATTAAATACATTTGTCTCACCCAGCAAATTTCACAGAGGTAATTTACTAAGCTTATTGGAAGTTTAAAATTATTTGGGCTGTAATGGAGCATATCATCCCCCTTTGGCATTCTATTGTGCTTTTATGTACTCATTTTTTGTATAGAGCTGCTGCTTTGTTTGAATTATGTAGTTCATTGGCTTAGAACATATATTTAAACAATTTGTATCTGGCTTGTTGTCTTTTGTTTTAATTTAGAACTTTTTGCAGAAGGAGCAACAAAAAAAATAATCTCTTTCTCTTTCCTTCCTCCTTCGCTTTACCAGGGCATCCAGTAGAAGCCTTTTTGAATGCCAGAGGGAATGATGATCAATGTGTTTTGGCCTGTTACCAAAACACTTATAATTAATATTTTACAAGTGTTACTCAATGCTCATTTGTGACAGGTTTGTACTGGGAGGATTCAGAGTTAATTGCTAAGCCAGTTAATTGACTTGTGAGTGTAAAACGCCAATATCCGATTGAACACTTACGTCCGATTCAAGCGGAAAAAAAAACCCCAAACAACTCCTTGCTGCCGGTGCCATTTGCCACCGGAGTGTGAGGGACAGATAATCTGCTGCTGCCACTCGCAGAGGGCTGTGACTGTGTGCAAGATCAAAGCAGCTGAGGCAAGGTTGGGTCAGAAGACAGGGAGCCTTTGAAGGGAAAGCACAGATTGCTGAAAACAAGGTGAGGGGAGCATCTTTGGAGGAGGGGTGGAGAGCAGCTCAGTTTTCTGTGGAGGAAATGTGCAGCTGAACCCAGAGGAGGCAGATTTGATTTGTCTCTTGCACTGATTGACTGAGGACATGAAGTGCTAAGGCAGACAAGAAAGTTTGGTGTTATTAAGATGTGAATATAGTGAAAATGAGGAAGCAGTGTTGATTATACTGTTACCATAAATATTTATGGTTTTGTCTTCTGATGATTTTCTATGTATAAAGCAGCTGATAAACTGATGTTGAAGCACTGTTAAGTTTTGATACTTGTAATGCCAGATCTTTACTAACTGTGTGAAATAATGGATGCATCCAAAATTGAACCCAACTCCTACTTTTTCTTCTGAACAAACATTTCTCATCCAAGTGACTTAGCACATCAGTGGGAGTTCTGTTTTCCCAGTTACTCATGTAATCCACCATGTGAACTGATGCGTGGAAAGCACGGAAGTTAAAACAGGTCACCTAAAACAAGTGCTCTTCTCTTTTCTGCTCTCTAGTTACCAGCTAAGACAGGAGTTGTTTCAGCTCCTTAGTGCTAAGCGGCAGTGCAAGGAAGATGAAGACAAATGGAGACAAGAGGCAGCTGCCTTCTTCATTCAGGTTGCTTGGAAGAAGCAGCTGAACCATAGCCCTCTGAAATCAGTTCCTCCATGTAAAAATCTGAAATCCGTAAACAAAACCAGCTCAGCCATAAAAACCAGCAAGCAGTCCATCCTAAAGCAGATATATGGTAATTTTCTTTTCACTGTAATTTATAACTATGCTTTTATTTTTATTACAGAGTATTCATCTATGCACTTACCTAATTGTTAAGAATTGTTAAATTGTTGTTATAAAAATTAGTCTGAACCTCAGGTTTTCTAGGCAATTGTATTTCTCTTTCAGATTTAAAAAAACTAAACAACTCAGTGATTTAAAATGGCTGCTGCTAAAGCTGTTTGAATCCCTACACAGCATTGTTTCAGCAGAGATCTTGAGCAATCAAATAATTCTGTTGCCAGAGCTGCTCACATATATCAGTGTGGAAAGAGAACAGAGCAGTTAAACTGGGGATAGCTGGCTGTATCCATGCAGAGTGGCTACCTGGATCAGGGTCTGGTTTCTTAAAGCATTGGTTTAAACTTTATGTTTTGCTTGTTACTGTTTTAAAAATATTTTCATTTGAAGAATATGTTCAATGTTGATAACTTTCTGTATGAAGTGGTCTTTATGGCTTGTCTTTTATAATTCTGCACTGCTTTGCACTGTGCCTGAATATGCACGTGCAAAGGAATGCATCTTCAACAGGTAAAGTTCTGCTTCTAGACCTTGAGTTCCTTTACAGTGTGGATCACTGAGTAAGGACATGCTAACTATATGTACTTTAACAGCTAAATCACTTCTATCATGGCTCTGTAGCTTTGAGAAGCAAAAAGGATAAAATAAATAAAGCCAAGAAATTTATTTTCCTTATTTTTAAAATAACTTTAACAACTGCAAGATGTATTTTAGTATTAAACTTCAGTTGTAGTTGTCACAATTTCGTATCATATGGAATGTCTCATGAGTTTCCTCATAAAAAATGAAAGTGATTTTTAGGATAAAATAATGCTGTTGTAACTTACTGAAATAATTTGTAGCTACACACAACCACATGTTTATGTGATAAACATAGATAAACACACATTGTTTGTTATAGGACGTTCTCAGGAAGGCAAAGTGTGTCAGTCAACAAGACCTCCTTCTAAGCTGAAACTGTCTGATGTGCAGCTGGTCTCAGGTAGGACCATTTTAAGAATATTTTAATGTTTATATACCCGAGATTGGTTTCTTTCTAGATAAGAAAACAATCTGCTGAAGGACTGGGCTCTCTTATCAAAATACGTAATTACTGCCAAACTGTTTTGATTGCACACTCCTTCCTTCACCACTTTTTGGCTTGAGCACTGCATTTCTATCCTTGAGTCATTTAGATGAAAAACTTTACTAAAGGCCATTTGTCAGATTTTTTAAAGTGTATTATGGACTGACTTGGGGTTGGGAGCTGCGGTAATGTTGGTGCTTCACCACATGAAGGTTTAGTGCCCCGCTGGGCATTTGGTGTTCCTGGCTGTGCTGCACCTCCGTCAGACAGACCACAGCTAGATGGGAACACAGCAACTGCTTCAAGGAGTCAGGAGTTCAGGTAATTTGCAAAGGGAAGTAAAATACATTTTCCAAGTTGTTTAACACAACTCTGACAGTGGACCTATCCTTGAGTTTGTTAGAATTGTAGGTGAATTTCTGCCTCAGGGAGAGACAGAGGCCTTTTTCTTTCACTGTCTGAGAGCTGTTTTAATTAAGAGGCATGACCAGACAGGTGTTTGATTGCCACTTCTTCATGCAGATACAAATCTAAATTTTAAAAGAGCTTTTAGCTCTTTTCGTTTAACTTTTCGGGACAACAGATCTCCCTGTCTTCTGAAATAAAAAGCCTTTCTCTTGAGGCTGGAGTGGCCTTTGCTTTCATAACTTGGTGACGAATAGGTTAGTGATAGGAACTCGGCCCAGTTTCTTTAGAACACTACCTACTTTTATTCACCTAATAGGAGCTCAGGGAACTTTAGCCCTTACTTAAAAGACAATAACATGTTTTTCATCTGCCTGCCTTTGTGCATGACAACATTACGTTTGTTGGAAAAGTTCAGAGCTGTCAGTGGCTAATGCCAGATACTCCGTTTCTGACGTAGGTGCCTGGAGTAGGTCAGAATGGACTGTTCAGTTTCATTCTTCCCTTGCAGAAGGTACATCTGGGAAGGTGAAGGCTGACTGGCAGCCTGAGTTTTAATGTTCATAGAGCTCGTGGAAGAAGCGTTTAGTGACAAATCTGTAACGGGGATTGACACCCAACTCAGTCAAACACTTTGGAAGGGGGGATACACAGAGGGTGTTCAAAGGAAATGTTCAGAAAAGCAGGTGACAGGTAGGAAAGGATAGGATATATAGGCATGGGGTGTGCGCTTTGGTATATTCTGGCAAATAGGCCCTTTAAGATTGTTACCATTAAAACATTTCAGAACTTGAGATTAGTTCTTTTTCTAATTTGGCTTTTAAAAATTAAGTAGATTGCTTTTTTCAACTCAGCAAGTGGCACTTAAAGAGAGGTGCTCTACAGCAGAACCAGACAGCCTGGTTCTTTGTTTCACTGTGGCCATTAAAGTGTGTGCAGAGAAGGAGCAGGTTTTGCAACTCTTGGCATTAGAAAGACGTCCTTAAGATGTGCTGAGTTCACACCCTCAATGAAACATTTGGATTTGCACTTGGGATGACGCTGGCTAGAATGGGATAAAGCATTGAAATGTTTGCAGCTAATCTTTACAAATCTGGGAAAGGAAAACATGCCTATTATTTGTAGCACATTACAGGAAATAAAAAAAACATTGCAGGAGCAATTCAGAACTCACTTTAGGCCCTGGACTTTCCCTGATTTCCTAGAAAGAGCCCACTGCCTACCTCATGTTGCTAAAGATTGCACAACACAATTTCTTTCTGCTCTTCAGCAAATTCAGCCAAGAGTATAGTCTGGAGCTCTACATTCATTTATGGGGGTGAACCTTGCTACACCCATGAGAGGCTGCTGAAGTCCCACATGAGCAGCAGCATCATCAATGTTCCACACAAGCTGTACCCAGTACTGCAGAAAGCAAACTTTACTGAGAGACAATCAGCAGTGAGCTACCAGGAAAAAGGCATGTTCTGCTCCCAGGAGATTCACTGCTTATGAAATCTAGAACACAGGGTAGATGAAGCTGCTTTTCACCCATTAGAGTTACTCATCAAAACTATTTTGTTCTTTTACAGTGAACAACCTACAGAAAGTTAATTTGCTGGAGAACATGGAAAAATCAAGGCAATTTTCATACAACATGAGATCAATCACTGCTGCAAAACCAAAAAATACAAGACTCAAGCATTAAGCAAAACAATGTTTGGAATTTAAAATCCATTCCAGTACAACTCTCTTTCATAATGTATAAGCCATCTATGATGTATTAAACTTGAATATTTTCAGTTTTGTACTATCACAGCATTACATGCCAAGCAGATTTTCAAGGAGCTGGACTCATTTTCTGTACAAACTCATTTTTAAATGCAGCTGTTAATTTCTTTACCAACACAGGATGAACTGTGAATTACATTTGAAGACAGAAAATGAAGCACTACACCCAGTATTGCAATAACAGTGTAGGGGCAATCAAAGCCTTCCATTGCAGAAAGTAGGAATTTTGAATATGTTCATCAGAGTTTCAAAGAGGGAAACTGTACTAAAGACATTACGGTTCTAAGAGACCAATGTTCAATTTTACCTCAAGTTCATTAAGTTAATTTCAAAATCCAAGCAGGAATGGAAGAACAGCCTTCATATTCCACTTAGCCACTAAAGAAACAATAGTTCCTTAGCTAACTATGGATTTGGACGGAAATGTAGACATATTGACAAAAAACACTAAAGAAATTGCTTCCACAACCTTTGGAAACTATTAGGGCTGTGTTTTCTACCCTTTGAAGTTATCAACTATTTTTTTAATAACTCTTTTTCTATGTGCTTTAAATAGAAAAGCAAGAAAAGATGGGACCTACTGTAGAAAAACAAATACTTCTTTTAATAGCTTTGAAGCTGCCACAGTGTACAATATTTACTTTGCACAGTGTTTAAAAATAAAAAAAATGTTACTCTAAAGCATATTGTTTTCTATTTTTTTTCTACTTGATACTACACAATTCTACTTTTTTTTTTAAATAATGTGATGCTTCAAAATAATAGATGAGCAGTCAATTTAAGCCTGTTTCTCTGCAAGCTCTTCAGCATGAAGGAGTGGACCTTCTTTAACACCTCTCACTGTGGTCATGACATCTTGCTAGAACACCTTCCAGTAATACCTATTTGCTTGAAAAAGGAAAAAGGCAATAGAGGTATTGCAGTTCTCTGTAAAATTTTTATTGTTTCACTTACAAAAAAATTGACAAGCTTTGTTCCAACATCTTCCATTCAAAACTAAATAGAAGTAAATGCTTTACAATAAATGCAGTTTGACCTCTTCAATATACTGTGTTTATAGGGCCAGGTGTCTGGGGATGAGAGGCAAGGTAGATGTTGAAACAGTAATGGAGGTCTGTGAGCCATTGCTCCTGAACTTCACCACTCTTCAGTGTCTAGAAAGGAATAAAAAAGGTTGAACTCAATTTCCTCAACAGCACTTGCAAAAGGCTTTGTTTTTACAGGTTATCAGGTGCACTGTTCCCGTGCACACCGTGACATTATTTCTCTCTTTTATCCATTTCAACACAGTGTGTCTATTAAAGCCCAAATAATAAAGTGTTACAACTGAAGTCACTAAGTCATTAAATTACCACGTGTATGAGTTAACACCAGATGTGCTTTCCTTACTCTTAATTAGAGTGGCTCACTTACTTTGCAATTCTGCGTTTATAGGCAATTAAAATGCAAATGAGCACGGTACTACCAGTGCAGGAGAGCTCCCCAACCCAGTCCAAGGAGAACTGCTACCAACAGACCATCCCAGCCTAGGCCCAGGAATTCTCTCTTAGGATTTGGCAGGTAGCTTAAAAAAACCCAACAACAATAAATACAACCCACCCATAGTAGAACAGCACAAGATGTAGTTGTGGCATTTCCAACACTAAAGGGAAACAACCCCCTCCTAACCTGCAGGCTACAGATTCTCACCATAGTATCTTAAATTTGCTTTCACCACCCCTGTTTGAAAATGGCTCTTCTTGAACATTTGCAATGATTTTTTCAAATAAGTATGACATACACGTGGTCTCTGGGAAACAAGAAGTAGCTTCATACCATGATGTCCTTGATGATCTGTTGCACCAGAAACTCATTTGTGATCATATGGCTCCTGAGCTGCCCATGCTGCATCAGTAAGCGAAGCAACTGAGCAACAACGGGCAGCTCTTCCCGACAGATCCTGCTCACTTGCAGGCTTTGCAGCATCAGCCTCAGTAACCGTGGCAGGAGTGCTAATGCAGAAATGCATGATCTCCACAGCATATCCCTGAGAGGAAAAGAGAATCAAGACCGACGTGATTGAGGACACACATTTCAAGGATGCTTCTGTGAACTGGCTGCATGGCAGTACAAGTAAACCTGCTTCTGTGGATTTAATCATACCAACTACATTCACCTTAATTAGTGGAAGAGCAGAAAATCTGTACCAGAAAATGCCAAACTTGAAAATATTCCAGATTTTGTACAGCACTGGAAAAAAAATTAAGGCCCTGCTCTGGAAGCTACGAATGTTACTTAATCTCTCACACAGTGCAATTTCTGCTTCATGCAGCTGCAAAGAGGTTTTTGTCTCAGTCACTTTCAGGTACACCTGAATCTTTGTTTCAGATTCATAAATTAAATAATGGACTTGGCTATTTGTGATATACAAGACATTAAAGACAGTAAGCGAGGGAGGACTTGGGCTTCGAATTTTCAGGAAGTTTTTAACAACTTTTCTGTATATGGAGAAGTTTGACCTGTTTAAAGACTTTCATGCATTTCAGGTGAATTTATTTGAATTCATTATCTGTAGCTTTTGGGTTTTTTAAATCAAATGGCTTTGCAGTCTGTGTAATAATGCCTGAGAAGTTTTAAAACTGAAACATCAGATCATTTAAGAGTACATACTCATAAAGCCAAATCCTTTTCATGGTGCTTTTCAATGTATCTAATGAAGATAAGGTTAAAGATTAAGGTATAAATATCCAACTTCACAAAATCAGTATGGTTTTGACATCCAAGTAGAACAATTTGAGATTAAACCTTTTTCAGTTACTGTCTTAAGTAATTCCTTGTAATTCTGCAGGTTTTTCTTAAATCTAAGTACTGATTTGAAGTAAGCAAAATAGGGACAGGAAAAAAGACTCGGGGGGGAGGGGGTATCCTTTCATTTCACATCTCTAAATACTTGTGGCTGCAAAGACAGAGACAAGACAGTAAAAAGAGCAGCTTTACCTTTTCTGTAAGTGTTCTGCGTCCTCTCTGTCTATAGTCAGCAGAAAGTACAGAAGACTGTAACAACAAGAGGCCAAGAACCTGTGCAGGTTTTCACTTATGATGCAGGCTTGATCCAAGAGCTTATTTATGGCACATAGAACAGATCCAGCTGTGCTATCAGGTATTACAACCAATCCAACCTGTATTAAAATGAGACAAAAAAAACAAGCACCCAAGTTCATCGCTTCATACAAAAGATTTTTTGCTGGGATACAACCAAACCTAGAGTTTTCCTATGGTGACATGAATTACTTTTCTGTTCAAACTCTACAGACGATTGCATTTTTTCAAAAACTGCTTTTCCAGTAAATTGCCACCCACACCAACACAAGGTTAAATTGACATCTTCATTCCATTCCTTCCAAACACTCATCTCAAACATATTTGAAAAACACAACACTTTTTTGAGCCTTGCTCTGAATGACAGTGCAGGCACAAACAATCTTCTGGGCAGAACAGGTCTTTCCTTTTAAGCATATGTCATGGGACTGGGAATGCCTTCCGAGTCTTGAAATGGCAGTGAGCAGTCACTGAGGTAGAAGGAAACTCTCATTTGTGCTACAGAAAGGAAAGCTTCTACTGGATTGTCACCAGGGTGAGTCTCCTTTGAAGCCCAACAGGAGCTTTATGAACGAAAGTAAATCAAAGCTAATGAAATATATGGTGACCCCAAAGTGGGGTGATGCTCTGCTGTTGTTAAAGAGAGAACATCATCTTGAGTAAGGATTTTATAGGCATGATAAATAATTTAGAAAAAAATCTTGTTTTTTGTAGAAGCAGTGAATTACAAAGCAGTTTAAATTTTGAAGTACTATGGAGTAAGTACCCTAGATTTTTGTCTTGTAAAGCCATTAAAAAATCATGCACTGCAGTGTGGCACCATTTACCTTCAAAATACTATTTAAGGAGTTTGAGAGTAGTCTAATTTGCTCACCTGCAAGTACATTATTTTAAGCTGACAGAGGGAAATGGTTCTTAACAAGGTCAGCTGTTTCTTTTAGAAATGTTTAGAAAAAGAATCAATAAAGCTACAAAAATGTGAAATGTATTTCATTCATACTATTACTTGTGAGAGGTAAGAGATACAGAACCAGTTGAAACTTTTAAATCCTTCCAGCCTAAGACACTGGGTGTATTTCAAGGCCACAAGCACAGGTTGCTGTCCCAGGTTGACCCTGGGACAGTCAGGTGCAGAGGCAGGAGGATGATGATGGTTTTGCCTGACAGAAGGTGGGACTACAGTTGTCACCAGGACACTGTGAAGCACTAAACAATTAAAGTGAATAACATTCTTCCTGGTCAACCATAAATAAGAAATAATGGCAGCAATCTAGATGAATATAAAGAATCATCCTGAAGACCAACTGAACCAACACTACTGATGGAATGTGCTGGTCAGCCAGTCTGAAAGATGACAGAACAGAGACATTTCAATTTCTACAAGTCCAGTAGATGAGGCTGCTCAGCTAAGTTCCCGTACAGGATGTTCCCTCCATGGCCTTTGTTCCTTGAGACATGTCAGCAGCCAGTTGGAGACCTTGGGCAGCAGCCTTGCCGACCATAAAATTCCACTTAAAGGTTTGCTCTCAAAAGAACATATAAGCCTTTTTAAAAATTGATTCAAGTCAACATCCACCCCTAAAAACACAGACTATGGTTACAGGTAAGCTACTCCCTTCTTACTCCACACTTCCTATGGAAGCTTTGGTCTAGTAACTTCTCAGTATGGTTCCATACAGGGAATAGCAGACACTGGTTATCACAGAACCATCCTGAACAGGAGGGGAGGGGCAGATCATCCCTCTCATCAGGCAGTATCACAGGGAACTGCAGATTTTGTCTCTGACCTTTCTGTTACCCAGTTCTGGCTTTGCTCAGGCATGTTCAGGATTAGGAGACAGGCTGTAAAACTCACAGAATGGGTCAGGTTGGGAGGGACTACAGTGGGTCATCTGGTCCAACCTCCCTGCTCAAGCAGGGTCATCCCAAAGGACATGGCTCAGGATTGTGTCCAGATAGTTCTTGAGCAACTCCAGTGAGGGAGACTCCACATCATCTGTGGGCAATCTCTTCCAGGGCACTGTCAGCCACATAATAAAGAAGTTCTTCCTCATGTTCAAGTGGAACTTCCTGAGCATAAGTTTCTGGCTGTTGCCTCTTGTTCTATTGCTCAGCACCACAAAGAATCTGGCTCAATCTTCTTGGTGTACTTTAGATACTTATATACATAGATGAGGTAAAAAAACCTCATCTAGAGCTGCTGGACGCTCTTTTGAGAAACAAAGCAAACCACAAAGTGTTTCATTTATGGACAAACTGTCTTGAAGACTGGCTGAAGTATTCACAAATCTGAGCAAAATTAACTTTATTTACCTTTTATCTGAGCAAAATGACATTTATTATGTATTTTCTAAACTCCCCCAGATCTTGTTTAAAGCTTTTGCAAATGCTGAAATTATATACGAAATACATAGGATAAGTGCATTTGAGGATTAATGAGACTGTTAGCAAATTTATCACAAGGAAATTTTAATGTAGAAGACAAAATGGTACTTACCAGATATTTACAGATGCCAGTCTGGAGAATGTCAAAACACTGACTTTGTGAAGGTATTGTGGACAAGCTGTGACAGATCACCTGTTTCAATAAAACAAAGTTATATTTAAGCACTCCAAAAGCAACCAGCAATCACTCACTGTGAAGTCATACTTTGCTGACAGATCTAAATCCAAAGAACCTACAGGGACATGCAGCAGCTTTGTCTCGAAGTTCTGATTCTTGACAGTGTAGAAGAGTAGCATTTTCAACATAAATTGTTCAGTGCTTAAAGAGATGATGGTCTATATCATTAGGTTTTTTGGGAAAGGCTCTCTGCATTCTAGCTGTGTGACAGAAGGCCACAAATATTCTATCCAGCTAGACTGCTACACCAAGCCTCCAAATCCTTTTCCTTGGAGTGAAGAATTTCAGAAAACAACTTCTCAAACAACTGTACCAAGCATGAAACAGAGGTGTCACAGTGAAACAGAAATGTTATACAACAAAGAATGCAGCAAGGATCCATTTTCATCATATTTTCCTCGTCAGCACCAAAAATATCATGTTCAAAAATGAAACAATATATAATAGTACAACGGAAAATCTTGTTATATAAAAATGCATAAAACTTTCTGGTGCTTATATAATCAGGCACTAGCAAACTACAATGGAATGTTATATGTCTCCTGGATAGGGTAAAGAAACCAGAGCTCCAGTAGAACTGCTGCTAAGCTGTACTGCAATCCTCAGTAGATGGCTTTCTCTGGTCCTCTTCTCCTCTATTCCAAAAATTCACAAACTAGTTGGAGAGCTTGGATGCCCTCTTTCTGCTCACGTTCACTGCTTATCTCACCAGGTAGCAACTAAAGCCTCTGGAGAAGCCAATGTGCACAAATGTGTTATCAGACCATGAGCAATTGTGATGTCCTGCTAAGGACAAGGAAGATGGAAGAACCAATACATGAGGAATGGAATCTTCTCTTTGTGCTTAGGGAATCAGAGAATAGCAACATCAGACATTTGAAGGATGAAAGAATTCAAGTTCATGAGTTTCACACATATCTCAACTAAGGAAAACTCATTTCTGTAAGATACCTCATTACTCAAAATCTAAAGAGAACTTGCACAGGAGGATCTGACCTGAGGGACTAAGTTGTGATAGTATTTTGGTTCTGAAACTTTAGTTGAATCAGGCAGGTCAAGACACCAAGAGAAGATAATAACAATATAGAACATATCAACCATGTTGTGTCAAAAATAACAGTCCATGACATTTGCAGCTGGAGGATGGGAAAGGTTAGGGAAAGAACCATTAGCTCAACGTCCTGTGGTATAAAAACTCAGCCTTAACTAATGTGGATGGCAGTGCTAGTTTAATCAGAAATGGCCAAGTGGCACCATTTGTGGTGACACAGAAGTGCACTCAGCTTTTTCCAAAATTATGTGCCATGCCTGTTTTTAGCCCTGCTTATGCCAGCCAAATTCAGGAGATTCTTAACACATCTGCTTAGTGGAACATCACATTGTTGGGCTGTCAAGACACTGCTCATGTTAATCAGTATCATGGGTCTAGTGCAAGTGTTTTGTCTGACTAGTAAGACTATTTAAAAGACAATGTCATAGATACTACTCTTGCACTGAATACCTTTACTATACATTTACTTTATAATGAAACAATATTATTAAAACTGAGTACACCATTCTAATATAATAAAGCTTTTGTCCACTGCAATTTGACAGTGATAAAATATTAACTACTCTGGAATATTCCCAAGAAATCCACTCAAAACATCTGTGTTATTAGTAGTGTCAAGGAATAAAGTCAAGCTGAAACAGAGGTTATTACTGGGGACTGTCATGTCAAGGACAAACTGTGACACCAATCTGACCTGGTATTTTAATGAGCAGCACTTACACAAAAGGTAAAGCTGCACTGATGAAATGACTGTTGGATGACAGCTCCAAGCTGAGAAACCCTGCCAAGGCAAGAGGACTGGACTAACCTATGGAAAAGATCACACAGGTTTGATGAGTTAACAGCTACAGAAAAAATTCAGCGAAAAAAAAATGGCGGGCCATGTGCTTGAAGACTGATAAAAACTTCTGCATGCAGCTATGAGTTTTACCAGCTGAAAATGAGGAGGAAAATCTGTAACAGCTGATGACAAGTATTTGTGACACAACTACAAAGTGGGCAAATGTTACTTCACGATGTAAAAATAAAGATAATCCCAACAGAAGCACTCAGAATAAGGATCATCTCTTCAATACAGCTCTCTAAGATCTTACTTAGAATGAGACCATTTCTGACACACTGTGCAAAGTAGGAGCCACTCATTTTCAGGAAAGGTAAATTCAAACCAGACACAGAAAAACTGCACAAAGAGAGATTCTGTCTTACCAGTGTCAATGCAAAGGACTTAACCTGTCTGGGCTGGCAGAATGACACCCAAGAAGGGATCTTATTGTCACTTACAAAGTGGTGAAAAGCGCTGCACCAAAACAAATGTAACCAAACAACAATTAAACACAACAATGATCATGGCTGGCCGGGAATGCAGATGAGATGGAAACTGGGAAGGATGATTACAAAAGGGGAAAATGCAGGAGACATTTGTTGCTCATGGGACAGAGCTTGGGCACTTTACAAAGGGGTTTTGCCATATGCTTGTGAGCACATCACACCAGACTTCAGTCTGCTAGACAGATCCTTTTTGATTCAGTACAGACCCATAAACTAAAGACCCTGAAGGCAAATCCACCACCAGGCCCACCCAGCAAAAATGCAGTTTCACTATTAACATTTCACCCTTAGGACTATGTCCCTAGAGCAAGCCCACCATCCACTGAGGCTCTCACTGAGAGGACAAGTTGCAGGAGCATTGCATTACAGGTATGATATGCCCACACTCAAGATTCTTCCCAAACTGGCAAGGAAAACAGGCATCATATCACTGGACAGCAGCGCTGTCCTTAGAAGGGTTGTGGCAAAGTGCAAGTTGATTTTCCTTTTTGAAATTTCTGACCCTCAAAACAGCACCACCATTCCCTACATCAGTTCTGTTTTCCTACAATTAAGTGAGAGAGGTAATTCTTCTAATTCCATAAATTAAATCCTGCTTAAAATGGCTTTCTAACCAAATGCCTTTTATAAAAAGCGAAACTGAAACGTTTTTAGACATGGGAATGAAAGGAAAAGAAAACTTAATTATCACATGAAAATTAGTATTTTCCCTGACAATTTATTTTCCTTAGGCAAGGTTTTGCATGATGTTTAATTTCCATAATAAAATGTCACAGCTGATTCACTACATTACATTTTATTAACATTTATCACATTTTTGGCACATTCATAGATTGATTTTGGACCAAAGCCAGAATAGGTTTGTTTCAGAGCAATCCTGAAGTGCATGGACTGAGAACAGGCATTTTTGATCAGAGAGGGACAGGTTTTTTATTTTTGAGGCAAGTATTTTATAACAGGTTTGGCTTAGGCTTAGACATTTTGTTGAGGTGTTTTTTTCTTTCCTTTTCTTTTTAATTTTGTTTGAATGGTCGCTCAAACAAATTAACGTAAAGAAAAGCACTCTCTTAAACACAGGGATTATCTGTTAGCATTACAGGCTCTGTAATCCATTGGTAGATTTTCAAACCAAACCCTACTGATCAGAAAAGCCCAAGTGTCATGAGCCACACAACTGCAACTGTAAATTCCCTACAAGTGCTTTGGGAAGTCATTGCTACAGGGGCTTCCTTGTCTGCCACACTGAAGACAAACTCCAACAG
>PYHW01010717.1:258858-307118 GCA_013186435.1 Turdus rufiventris
AAAAAAAAAAAAAAAAAAAAAAAAAGGCTGGAAAGGCCCCTCAGAAGCACAGCCTGACCCAGTTTTGTTGGAGATCCTGACCATTGAGTATTTTACTTCAACTAGATGAGTTAAAAGCATTTTTTTGCCACTGACAGCCACCCTGACAATGCAATCCCACACAGGCTTTTCACAGTTCTAATGCAGAATCAGAGGAATTCATCAGTTTAATGCTGTTCATCTCTAAGATGCTCTTGCCTCCAGAAGACAGAGTTGGGATGACCCAAGGAGCCCTCATGGCAATAGGAACAAGCACACCTGATGAACCAAGACTAATGTTTTGTTCATTACTGAACTGCTCCCTCTCCCTCAATGCTTCCTGTAACATGCAGAATCCTGATTCAAAGTCTCAAGGAAAATACTTACCAGCAACTGTCCAGAGAAAATTTTCATACTATTTCAAGTTAATCATGCTACAAAGTACTTTTTTTCAAAGAAAAATACTCACCTTTCTTTGAAGACACACACAAGCATGAGCATAGAGAGGAACCCAAGCAAGGAGGAAAGATAATGGACCAAGCATTTTAGCAAGCCACTGTGTGGAGTCAGACCAAAGGCAGTTCAGACTCCCTTAGAAGTGATTTTATTAAAAAAAGAAAGTTGGTGCACACCAGATACTATAACCTAAGGTGAACTTTAAAATATATTTTTCAACTCACATCGACATGTACCTCAGACACAGATAACTAAAATGTAACAGGCTGTTCTGCAGTGAATTCCCCAGCCCTTGTGAAATGCCTGTTTGGAGCAGGACTGTATCCAGTGTAACATGTTAGTGCGGAGCGTAGAAAACGAGAAGTTTTCAGGTGATGGGGCAGGCAATGAAGCTTGGCGTCTGAAGCTTGGCCAGCTCCCCCGAAGCACCCTCACTTATCAGACACTGTACTCCCCTGACAGGTGCTGCTTCTCTTTCTGAAATAAATTGATTTGACAGGGCAATATTAACAGTGCCCTGAGTTGTTGAGAAAGCTGCGTACAACAAGAGATCTTTGTTCATCTGCCTTGGCTAAGCTCACAGGGGCGGATGTGAAAGATATTCCTGATTCACTGACTTCGGGAAAAAAAAACAAACTGAAAAAAACCCCCATAAAAACCTTCACATGAAATTCCTACACATTCACAACAAAACAAAACCAAACAAGTTAAAAAAAGATACAGCCAAAAAGAGGAACAGAGTTTGCAGGAGAACATTACACAGGAGAGCAACAAGAAAAAAAAAATACTATTGGGCTAATTTTACACTCAGGGTAGCAAAATGGGAATGCAGAAACTTATTTAAGAATTACAAATGCTTATGAACATTTTCAAAGACTTAGAAGAATTATGACACACAGTTCATGTCCTGGTCACAAACAGGGTAACTACAGCACGCAAACTCATCTCACATCTGCTAACTGGGATGCTTGGCTGGCTGCAGGATCCTCGGCTGTCATGGGGTCTGATACAAAATCTATATTTGAGAATCAATTAAACTAAGTGAAACTATCTTTATTTGCCACTGGACACAAATATCTGAATGGCAAGCACCACAGCTCACCTGTACAACAATTTGATCATGTGTTCAAGTCTGGATACCAGCAAGATTTGGCGCTACAAGACAGAGAGGGCTAGAGACAATCACCCTGGTTCTCTAAGTAAGGGGCATTTCTGAAAATACTGTTATCAGCAAAAACAGGGTTTAAACTCAACAGCCAGGTTTAAGCTTGTGCTATCCAAGAGTAGACAAAGCCATACCTGAAGAATATCACAGGTTGGGTTCTCAGAGCCATCGTACTAACAAAATTCAAAGAAAGGACACCACAAAACAACTTCTGTTTCATCCTTCTGCAGCCATTCTTCTTTCAGAGCTCTACAGCTTTCTCATTGCTATAAAATGTCACCCAACTGCTCCTCCTCTGAATGCCTCCTCCTCAGACTAAGGGCAGGATTGTCAATAGACCATCTGATGTTGAAGTCTCCAAATTCACCTGCCTGCCTCTTCGTCCCTTCTGCCAAACAGAAGGGCTTGAAAACACAGAAAACCCTACACCTAGCTCTTGTCCCACAAAGCCTGTCTTTCTGAGCAAAAGGTATCAGGATTTGAACATAAAGCACAATACACAGTACCTGTGGAGGTGTAAATTCATGCTAGTTATGTGCATTAACACTGCAGTGAGCTCCCAGCTGCAAGGTGTTAAAAGATACATTGGAAGTACATGATGCAGGTACAATGGAGCACTGGCCTGAAGATCAGCTTAGGCTTTCTGGAAGTTTGCGTTTTACTATTTGTGTTTTACTGGTGGGGGCCAGTTTTGGTGCTCTTTTGTTTGCTTTGGGTTTTGTATCTTATGAAAGAGACCTTTAAAAAACAGCTTTATTAATTTTAGGAGGCATTCCTTTCACTTAAATTATTTCTCTTCTGTTTCTCGGGACTTCGGATTACTTTCCAAGAAAGTAATTATTTTCACCTCTAAACATTAAAGCTGGGATAGGATGTAGCTTTACTAAACACTAACAGGTTTACACAGAATTTTTTTGTCTCCCTTTAAGAAGATTAAAATTGTACCATATTCCTAGTTTAGAAGGAATTTTATTTAGAAGGAGGTTTATTTACCCTTATAGCTGCCTTTTCTCCGCAATGTAACTTTAACCTGTAAATCTCAAAAAAGACAACAAGTTGAAATCTTTCAGGAACTTTGATTCAACATCTACATTGTAAAATTTTTTGAGGTTTTTTTTAAAGCATTAATCTCTGCTTCAAGTTAAGCTACAGCACTACAACACCACCGTTTACTTCTCAAGACAAACATCCTTGCAGGGCTTTTAATTTATATGCACTGACTTGCTATCTTTATTGATTTGCTGTAATTTTTCATAGCTCATCTGTGCAGATCCAGCCTTCCCAACTGTATTGCACTTATAAGACTGAACAGGTTTTGACACGGCTTAGTGCATTACATTACATGCATCTTAAGGTTTTTGAATTCAAGTCTGCTTTTAAAAGCAGCTGACCTTCCCTAGTGTTTGCTCTTAAACGTTTTAAACAACTGATGGAATATTTTATTTCTTCAAATCAGCTGTGTGCTTGATAAAGCTCTGGAATCTTGACTTCAAGCAAACCCTCAAATTATCATTTGCCTTCCCCCTCTGAAATGTTCAACCATCACAAACATCAAATATTACAACAGAAATTACCATGTATACATGGTTGCCTTGTTAAATTCTTCATTTCTGTGGGCACTTTTTCATTCGATCCTGGCAGAGCAATTCAATTACAGGGGAGTGAACAATATCACTGACAAACACTATGGGCACAGTTAAAATGAGCCAAGGCTGAAGCTCTTCCCTCGGGCTGCAACCATTTATTCTGGAGTCTCATTTATTTCAGCTATAGGGGGGTGATTTTAAATAATTGGCTTTAACAAGACAGAAGTAATTTTAAGCAGAAGTTCTTCCAGAAAAGGAACCAAAGTTTCCACATTTAACACCTCTTTCAGACAAATCACGAAGACTAACCTTTAGAGCTATGCAAAACAGCATTTAAAGAGACACTTTTCTGAAGCATTGCTCCTTAACTGAAATCACCACTATTTAAAAGCTTCCCAAAACCAAAACATTTTTCATATTGCTGCGATTCCAATTACCACTCTTCAGACAAAAGAAGAATAATTTACAAACAATAGCCATCTCAAATCAGGTTTTGTTAAAAATTAACTAAAAGCATTACTTCCTATCACAAGTGCATTTGTTACTGTTATCTACATGCTACCAGGTGTCTTGGTTATAATAACTCTCCAGAAATCCAAACTGCTCTTTGAAAATGCCTCAAGTTATTATTTTCCTTCCCAGAACTTGTCCTTTCTCCAGAGGCACACTGCTTTTTCACCAGCATCTCTGGCATGCATGCATGATATGTGAAATTCCCTCCTCCAGCTCCTTACCCTTAGAAACACACATCAGCCATTGGACAGCAATGGACAGAAAGGTGGGACTGCCTTCCCCTGCACTGGGGAACAAAGCAAAGCAATGAGCAGTAAGGCCAACAAGCTGTGACCTCCAGATTCACACCAGGGACCTTCTTCAGTCCCAGCACCGTAGCTGCTCCTGCCTCACAACCCACAAACCCCACTGGCAGAGCGCCTACAGGTGGTTGCTGCCAAGCAGGATGCTGTAACAGAGTTACAACTCACCCTGTGCTAACCCAGAGCTTTTCCTCTTCCACCTGCTTATTTTCATAGATTTTATGGGGAATTCGTATTTGCAATTTTATTCTTTTCAGCAGAAAACTAAAAACTAACAGTGGTTCAGACAAAACTAGAGGTGGAAGAGATGAAAGAAAACAGTGGAAGGGCTAATAGGAATCTGATCACTAGTCTCATTTATTGAAAAGAAATCAGGCCATCAAATCCTAATTCCATCAGAGTTCCTTATTTATTTTCACCCACATTAAAATACTTTTCCATTGAGAGGAAATCCTGAATTACAACTACATAATAAGAACTCTTAAACAAACAATTCTTAACACAGAGTAGAGGCCTGGTCTGCAGCCAACAAGCACTGTTCTCATTTAGCAGGTATTTAAAATTACTACAAACATTTTGCTTAACATTACAGCATCACCATAAACTTCCTTATCCAGCAAGGCAACAGATGAAAGGTTAGCATTCAGAAGCTCTGTACTGTACCAAATTCCACCAAAAGCATGACTAATTCAAGCTGTGGTTTATTATTTCCTACAGCTCTCCTCTATCTTAATAAAGCAATATTCTGCCTCAGCTAAAAATATTCTGACTGTAGAATTCTATCACATCTTGAACTACGTCCACTTGGAAGAAAGCAGTCTCCAAACCTACCTCCCTCAAGCTCAATGCAAACAGAACCCTCATACCACACTGTCTTTCCAGCAGCCTAGGAGAGCCCGATGATTTGCCATCAGTTTTCTTCTCCCTAGAGTCTGCAGCTCTGGGGTTTTGCTTTTTTGGTTGGGGTCTTTTTATTGTTGTTACTGTTTAGTTTGTTGTCTGTTTGGTTTTTTTCCTTCTGAAACAGATTAGCTTGTTCACTTCCTAGTGAGAACTACTTGATCTACAGAAAGTATTCCTGTGCAGCTTGTGGCAAATCTTGAATAGAAAGGTTTTTACTAAGCCGGTCTTTTTTTTTTTTTTTTTACCTTCTTCGTTTTAAAAAAATGGTCCAGACTCCAGATCCCAAGGTTTTAATGGACTACAGTCCCCAGAATAATTTCTTCAGAAAATGAGCATTATCTAGCATATTGGTCAAAATGTATGAGTACTGTTCTCCAACCTCAAACAAGGAAAAGATAAACCCCCCCAAAACTTAAAGAACACAGTGCTGTATTAGATATTTTAAACACAGAGAAAAAAGTAATCTAAAAGCTGAAGAACTTCAGCATGGGTTTGTTAATGCATCATTTACTATATCTGTGACTGCATCTGAAATGAAAACCAGACAAGTCAAAAATGAACGGAATTCTGCAACTCATAAAAGAAAGTGGTTGCCTGAACGCCAATGATCGCTTCTCATTGTAACACAACCAGATATGTCACCATTATTTTACCAGATCAGAGGCAAGAATATCCTAATTTTTCTCTAGTATGAAACAAGCTACTGAAGAGGTGCCCTTACTTTTTTGTTCACAAAATTCCATGCGAAAAAAAAAACAACTAGCAACTCTGGGGGGAATACCTCAAACAGCACTGCAGTACCTGGTGGTACTTAAATGGGAGCAGTTTGACTTCTAGATCAAATATAAATTTAACAAACCTACCAATTAAAAGAAAACAACACCTCCTTACTCATACTGTGAATTTCATTATGTCTAAAAAGCAAAAATAAAGAGATTTGTTGATGGTGAAACAAAAAGACCCGGTTTATTTCAGAAGGAGTTTTCAAATGATCACAGAATCCCTAGAGTTGGAAGGAATACCCTCGAGTTCCTCTAATCCAAGGCTCCTGCTCAACTGGAGTCACCTGGGGCAGGTCACCCTGCACAGTGTCCAGCCTGGTTTTGGGCACACCCACAGATGGGAACCAGAATGTCTCTAGGCTACTTATTCCAGTATTTGACCACCCCAACCCCCAACACCCTCACTGGGAAAATGTGACAGTTCAGAACTCTCTTTGGTTAAAAGCCTACAAAAGCAGGTGGGTCTAGAAAGTCTCATCCTTCCTCACACAGATTTTTGATGCAACCTGGGAGAGCACCTTGTATCTTTTCTGAGAAAAGGTACTTTAACAAAAGTGAGTCTCAAGTTTCTGAAAAAACTCTACTTGACAGCACCAAAACACTGAAGACTGTGGTAGAAGAGACTCAAACTTGCAACCAGAAACCAAAGTTGCGAAAAAGAAATCAAATTACTTCACTGTTCCCTGTGTGAAAACAGTCCTTATTTCACTGCCAACTTTGAAAGATTTATGGAATAGAAGCAAAAAGAGGAAGGAGAAACACTAAAGGTGACATTTTCAGAAACAGGTAAGGTGTACATAAATCCTTCAGATGCTGTACGGGATTATGCTAACTCTGAGAAACAAATTGCTCTGTGCATTCACAGAGCAACAGGACATGGAAAGAGCGCATTCTGATCCCTTCACACTGGAGAAAGGTATTTTGGTGAGAAAATACTTCATTACTGTCCAGAAGAGATAAAGCAAAACAAATTAGAAACTTCAACTGCTCCACAGGCCAAATGACAGGCAGGACACCTAAAAACGTGTGTCAGTCATCATACCAAACAACAGCCCTGCTTAAAATACTTTCTAATACATAGCAGCACACAGTGTGTATCTCAGACCATCATCAACTTCAGAACATTATCACTTAAACACTATGAAGTAGAAAACATTTACTAAATTGCTTTCTTGAATGAAAAAAACATACCACTAAAATCTTCTGTTTCATTCTTCTTTCTGAATTCAGGACTATGATTTCACAAATACTGTCAAATTGGCACATCATTAAAACACGATTTCACACCTTAAAGTGTTTTCTGATGAGCTAAACAATAAAAAGAGTTGATGCAGAAAGACAGCTAAAGCACCTGTTTTGAACAGAATTTAGTGGCTCAAATTCCTTTAGAACCAACAATCAAATTAAGTTTTTTGCTCTTATGATGCTCTTAGGTACTGAACTCAGAGTGAAGTTTCTAATCCCAGTATATTTTGGTTAACTAATCAGGAATTATTCAAAACAATGACTAATGCCAACTTAATATTGCTTAATATTGCTTCCAAGTTCAAATTTTATTTAATGCAAGTGCTTTTTAATTAATAGTGGTACTTATACTCCAGGAAAACTCTTTATAATTAGTGTTTTTACAATTAATTTGTTTTTAAAAGCCAAAACATATTGCTGGTCCTAATATTAGTGCTTAAGAATTCCCAAGGCTTCTACCAATTTTTTCCTTGAGTATTGCTTTGCACATGCATGTCTAAACATTCAACTTTTAAAGCAGCTTCCTTCAAAATATTATCTGATGGCTGCAGAAAAATGTTGGCTGTTCGACAGCTTTTATAATTTTCATTCTTCTTTCAACTCAAATCACGACAGGATTTAGGCATCTATGGAAAAGGGATGGAGAGCACTCAGAGTTTGTATGCTGTCATTTAGAATTAGTGTTGATGTATTACCTCTGTCACAGCCCAGTGGTGTAAAAACTGGTCCAGATCAGTTAGGTAAAGACGGATAGGTGAAAGCTGTGTCTGGCTAATGTGTGGTTTTCCTCTAATGCCCTGGAGACTAGTCAGCTCCTCTCTTGAAAACCCTGGGGAAGAAGAAGCAGTACAACAGTATCACAAAACAAGCCAAACAGTGCTCTACTTCAACAGCATCATTGACAAACACTGTCTTTTACACTATGTTAACATAACAATTTTTTCTTAAAAGCTCTTGCTTGGTTTAATAAACTAAATATATCAAAGCATAAGTTTTGAGTTTTGACAGACAGCAAAAATATTTTTAAAACCTGATAGTACTAAATGTGATATAAAAAAAATCTTCTGGAGGTCAGTGTTATGCTATTTTCAATATACGTATCTTTAAAAATACAACAAAAATAGGTAAAATGCAAAATACTTCACGTGTTCACTCAGTAACCTCAGTCATAAATACTATAACCTCAGGGTTAAAAAAAAAAACATTTGGCTATTATTTCTAGACATGTATTAGATGTTTTAGTAAAATAGGGCAATTACTCCACAAGAGTTACTTGTGCTTTGATTTAATTTTTTCTGCTATCAGTTCAGCACTCTTTTTACCATTTTAGGAACAAAAATGTAATCTTTGAAAATAAAGTAGCTGAACATGATAAATAACCAAGGTGATGAAGACAACAAGCTATTTTTTATCACAGCACAAATTATTGAGAGTTACTTCTCAGCAATATCAAGCCATTTTAGCCACTGTAACTTCCCAAAGTTGCATCACCACAGATTACAACTATTTTTATAGCTGAGTAAGAGTAGAGTAGCAGAAGCCTCTCTGCTCACACGCTGACCTTGGCCAGCTCACTTTAACGTACTTTGATTACTTTATTCTGATGGAATGTTTTAATAGCGTAAGCACGTTCACAGGAAATCCCAGAGGCACTCATTTATATTGTTATGAGCCAATAAAAGGCATTTACTTCAAGCTAGGAAAAAAATCTTGTTTATGTCATATGCTAAATTTAGGTTTTCCTCATACTTTCCTAAGAAAGTTGCTAGAATAAAGAAAAAGTATGCAAATATTCAGGCCAAATGGAAAAGTGTAAAAATAAGAGTGTCAAAAATCAGATCAAGAAAACAAAATCTCATATCAAAAGTATATAAGAAGATTAGAATTACTTTCAGGAAGTAACTTACTAAACCATTTACTCTAAACTAAATTCAGTAACTGACTATCAAAACAAATTTCATTTTGTTAACTCTGAATTATTACATTCATATGGATTACCTATAAGGGTTGAAAACAAGAAGCTGAAATAGTCCACATCATTCACTGAATTATCCTGCACTTGGCACTTCCAGCCTGCAAACGATGATCTACACAAAACCAACAGCAGACAGTTTATTAAAAATCATGTAATTAAGAATTCACAACCTACCTGCACAATACAATCAATTAGCATCCCTAAATTGTTTCAGTTTTAGCATTCCTGTTTCTAATATCTCTTGTTAGAATAGCATTTTAAATAGCTTCAAAACCAGAACTGGCTCTTTTAAAGACAAGACACACTGAACTTTGTACCCCTTCATGGCCTTAGGTTGCTAAGATGATTAAATTAACTGAGATAGCAACTTTTCATTAATGTAATGAAAATATGGTATAATCTTCATTACAGTGATGGCACCGTAAATTAAGCTAATTTTATTTCCCTTAATTGGTAAAAGTCTTTGTATTACAAATGCTGATCTATATTTTTCATCATATCCACTACTTTTAATACATGAATAACAAACCCCATCTGAAAGCAGTCTCAGCATCTCTTCCAGAACTGCTGAAGCTACTAAACACAGCTAAGATAAAAAACACGAAAAGGAGCAATATGCAAAGACAGGAGCAAACCCATTATCAGAGCTGTCTGACACTTTCCATCTCTAGGGCACTGTGGAGCAAGTGGAGCACCAGCCTACTTCGGTGAGTCAAATCAGAAGCCAGGGCTTGTGGAAACTCAGAGCAAACAGACACCAGTGACCACCTAATGGCACAGTCTGGCCCATGTGTCGGTGCTGAACCAGGAGGAAGCCAGGAGCTGGGAACAAGGACATCTCACACATGCTTTCCTCACAAGGTTGAAGCTCAGACCCACATCACATTATGCAAAAATGCATATTATTCAAATTGCCTTGTATGCTGCTTTTGGCACTGGCACTGCAGACCATAGATCTTTGCTGTAAGAGATTGCAGCTTTCCACTCTTACAATCTTGTGAAATTTCAGAGTTTCTGAATGCAATTTTCCAAGCCAACTATCTGCCTCAGATCATTTTTTTCCCTAATTTCTCTGTGCCAACAGCCAAAATGGCTTAGCTCATGGATAACAAAATTCTGGAAAGCTTGTTATGCAGGAATTTTTTACAGCTCTGTGCTTTGGGAGCAAAAATATAAAATTTGGAATACTTTTCTGCCAGGCATATACATTTTGCCACCCACAAAAATCCATCCATAATATTTCAGCATCCACAAAAATGACAGCTAGAATATGCACGTGTCTGGAGTTACTCAAAAAGAAGAAAAACCCCAGAATTTCAGAATTTTTTTAAATTAAAGAAAAATTTCAGGATTCCATCAGACTACCATGTAGGATAGTTAGTTCTAGGGAGGAAAAAATCGTAGTTACGTGACAGCACAAAATAAGGCTTTATTAAATAAAGCTCCCACTTCGCAATGAATTCCTAATGCCTGGCAGTAGAGATTTGCCATATTCCAGGTGACCTGGTGACTTTGCCGTGCAGGCAGCTCTGCATGCTCCCTTCTGCTTCCTAGGAGGCCTTTGATCCTGCCCTGAGGCGTGGCTCACCACTTCCTTCTCTTAACCTGTAGTCTCTTAGTCTCTCCCCAGCCCTATGGCTGCTGCTTGGCTGCCAAGTTCTCCCAGGACAAATCCCATGGCCAATGGTTTCCCAGGAGATCGGTAAATTTTTAACATCTTTCCAAGGAGGTCCTAGTCCCACTCATTACAGCATGGAAAAGACTTCACACAAACTCAACTGAATCAGCAAGAGCTCTCACCACTACTTCCCTACATAAGGAGGATATTCAAACAGGACTCAGATCCATACACCAGAAAAGAGTGAAAGCCATGTCCTGCTCAGCACAGCAGAAGAATCTCCCTAAATCTGATGCAAAGAGACCTTGAATCTGACTTGAGGTCACTTGTAAGTATTGAGGAGCACAGAGAGAGATTCAAGAGAGTTTAGCACTCGCTAGAGTAGACACAGAAATTCAAACTGTGATGCAACCACGGAGCAAAATGGTGGGAATGCAAGAGGTTGGAAGAGAATGCCAGATGAGAAGCTGGAAAGGCAATCAGGCAAATGGGAAAATAAATAAATCCTGGGTAGGAAAAGAGAAAGAAAGAACAAACATGTGATAAGCCCCAATTCAGAAAGTAGGGACTTACATGACAAATCCTGTTAGCACCTGGTTCAAAATAATTAAATAAAAAAATATTTTTCCATATTGGAAAAATTCCATTTCCATATGCAACAGTTAGCAGATGTTTTGAATTCCTTACAAAAGGACCAGTGCATGCATGTATTTTACATAACCTCCAGAACAGACTGAACAAAAACTCAAGATTCGCTGCAGGTTAGCAAGCAGAAACTGCAATAGTTTAGGAGATGTCTGGACAAGAAAAATAATTCCAAAGCTTATTGCTAAACATCTGGAAATCAAACACTTCATCAGTTTTGTTTTCCCACACATCTACAAACTCACAAACAGGATAAGCATGTCAAGCATCCTAAGAGAATACCAGGCTAAGGGCCACTGATACAGACGTAAGAGAATCCCTGCAGTTCAGCCCTGGGAACATGGAGGCAGTATAGCAGGAGAGCTATTAAATGGTTTAATTTAAGATTCATCTCTACAAGCAGAGCTACACTGAATCACACACATAGAAAAATCAAGATCCCCAAATTCAGCTGCAGTTTATTTCTTCAGAAAGTGAAAGCTATTACATGCACAGAAGCCTCAATGTTAAAAGAGCATTAAGGTTAAAAATAATCTAGCGTTGAATTTAGAAAGTGACAGAGAAGGCTACCTCTGATTTTCAGCTTGGCCTCTCTAGACACCTTAGAGTATGATAATATTATGTGTCATATTTTCTCTAAATAAAAAAAGAAATCTATGTCTCATTCGAATCATGGATGAATGGATCAATCAGGATTACACCACGAAGGATAACATAATCTGACCTGTACCTGCCTTATTTATTGCATCATCTATAATGTGCACAGTGTATGAGGTATAATTAAAAAGGCAGAATAAAGTATTAGCTCACAAATTCAGGTAGGTTATAAAAGATGCAAATTATTTTTTTTTAATTGGAGGACAGACGTCAGTAGTAACCCATTTCTTCAAGTATCATTATTTTTTTTTTCTTTTAGGACAGAATAAGCTTACATTATTCTTACTGGAAGCTTCTCTCATCCCTTTTTTTTAGCTAGTTATCCCTAGTCTTGCAACAGTTCAACAGTGAGTAAAAGATGAAAACGTCACTAACAGCTGTGAAGCTTCAAGTATTTCTAAGAGCAGCACCTGTCTGTTCTCTACTTCTCCACTTGAACTTATAGCAAATTTGAGGTAATTTTTTTTGTTTTCAAGACAGAAGATGCAACACATTCTGAAAAATCGGAGCCCAGATGTTTCATACTGAATTCCTAAAGTTATCAGGTACTTCTATGTACTTTTGTCTACACCTTTTCCTTGCCTCACTTCCTCATCTTTAAACTGGGAAAAACATCACCTTCCTATCTCCTGCAGCCGTGAAAATTACTTGAGCACGACAAAAAACTTCCATGGGTGGGTGCAGAGGGAAGGAATCCCTTTGTTTTCCAAGTGTGACATAATACAATAGAGACAACATGGAGCCTCCTATTGAAACAGGGCCAAATTGTAACATGAAATAAACACTCCTTCAGTGCTTGTGAATTACTCCATATAGAGGGCAGGACGGGAAAAAAAACATGAAATCATGTAACTGAAACACCACATGAGACTCTCACAATCAATTAAAACCAAAACCGATACCTTTCTAATAATACAAACAAAGCAGCATTACAGCACAGAAGTTTGTTTAAATACAAGTCTAACCAGCTGTCATCACCTTGATTACCTTAGAACCCAAGTGCCTATAATGTACACATTTGTTAAAGCTGCTCAATTTTGAAATAAGAAATAAGATTAAGAACACAGAACAAGAGAGATTTCATTCTAGAAGAGATGTTGATGTACTACAAGTATACTAAAATTTGTTTTTAGAATCTTAGTTTAATATATTAAGACTACCATGAATAACTGGGGACTGTATGCACTTTTAAAATTCATTTTCAAGATGCTTGTAAATGACATATCAGACAGCTGACTAAAAAATTATCTGCTTTACATGTGGAAAAAAGGTAATAAGCATATTATAACTTCTCCCTTTTGTATAAATTACTGACAACGGGAACCTGTTATCAAACTGCATGTAAGTGAGACCTCTCCAGTCATGCAGTCCAAACCCACATTAACTATGATGAATTACATGTTGTAATTTCCATAAGGTCACCTGCTCTCTGTGGGAACCTCTCTTTTGAGGTTTAGAATTGCACCTTGAGGTAACCTGCTCTATACACCAAATAGTATTAAAAGAAAAGCTGAATCTAATTAACTTAAAAATTACTGCTTCTCTTGTCATTATAGCAGAGCAAATATTTCTCAGTCAAAGCAAGTGTGCAGTGCATTCCTTTTATCACTTCCTGTAACCTTTTATTTCCAGATGGACTTCACTACTTTAGTTCATGCTGCTGTTATTTTCAGGTTGGCTATATCACACAGCTGCAAAATAAAACAACTGCAGTTTGTGCACAAGTGGTTATTCCTCAACTGCAGACTATTATCTCTGTGCCTCCTGACCTAAACTAGCTACCAGCTGATTTATGATTCAGGTTTAAGGTGTTGATTTTGGCTTATACAGTCACAAGGAGTCTTTGAGTAATTTAAAGGTCACTAGTAGAAGAATTCTTATGAATGTTGCTGCACTCATTTTAGAAATTATCCTTTCAGTTGTCCTCCTATAAAACACTGCTCAAACTCCAGCACAGACAGCAATGCACCTGTCTAGCACTTGCTAAGTTTTCCCTAGAATTTGGATTGAGGTTGGGTTTTGATTTTACTATTTTTAGCAATAAAATTGAAAAAAAAAAAGTGACTAATTTCAACCCCAAGTTCAGTCTCCAAGTGTTTTTTAAGTAAAACATAAAAAACCAAATGCATGATTCACAATTCTTCCGAGGCATTAATACTACCACCCTTTTGTTCATAAATGTGAGGGTTATGACACTTGAGAAGTGCAAGGTCAAGAGTTTGTGTTTTCTGTTCAAGGAAAATAAAACCCAATTCCCTCACCTTCCAGGAAAATGCTCCCAGCACCATAACTGGGAATATCTAGTGCAGAGCATTCCCGAAGCTTTACAGAATTATTTGAACACTGGCAAGACAACAGCCTGAGATACACAACTTGTACTGCACTAAGTGATCCTCTTTTAAATTGATTTTTATCAACCACCAATCAAAGATTTATACCAAGCCCTCCCACAACTGTTTTTTATTTCTAGGTTAGAAAATCATTGTAAAAGGAGTTTCCCCTCTTTCTTTCAATGATACATCTGTTCCACACAGAACATTTATGTAGTCACCAACACAGTCAGTAGCTGATTCACTCATTTCCTGAAAAAACCTAACTGCATTCTAGGCCTCAACTCTTTGAAAATTAAATAAAATTTAATATAATGATTAAGTACACATCCTCAAAATAGCTCAATGACTAAGTCACTGTGTTAGGAAATAGGAAATCCATCTCTCCTTCAGGTGAAGACAGTGAACAGACTTTCTGCAACCTCAGCAAGTGCTTTAACCACCAAGATACTATTATTAATTTATTATTAAACTGTCCTTCAAACCCATCAGGAGCAGAAAGCTTCCTGAGATTCTGTACACTCAGCAGACAACCACTGCACGAGGATGGCAATCAAGCAGGAAAAAGTTTCAGGACAGCAGCTACAGGGACTCTGCCCATCTCTGATCACCAGAGAAGAAACTGTTCTGGTTCCCATCCCAGAAAAACTCCTCAAGATAACCTGTTGTAACTTCAAGCAGCTGCACAAGAATCCAACAAACCAAAAGGGAATTACCAGGATGAGATGACATTCACCTTGCAAAAGACTTCCAAGAGAAGGCAAGGATGAACTGAAATAGCAACTGTGAACAATCTGATATCTGAGAACTTCCCTGACACCTGCAAGAGTACGGAGTGGCAAATGTTGTCATGGTTTTGGGTGGTTTTAGTTGCTTTTTGGTGGTTGCTGGTTTGGTTTGTTGAGGGGTTTTTTTGAGCTGATTGGTATGCTTTATTTTTAAAAATAACTAAGGTCTGTAACAAAAGTGCCTGCACCAGGCAAATTAACATTTTAACAATGGATGAAGTGAGCTGACACATGAACACCTGTCTCATGCTTGGGAACAGACAGAATAGTTTCTGGAAGAAAAATTTTTGCACGATCCATCTCTTAGAAATCCTGTTAATGGTAGCTGCACATGTACATGAAAGACCCTATAACACTTAGGGAAAAAAATTCGAGAAATCTAAGCAGCTTCAGGGTAGGAACAAAGATCCTTACATCAAAGAGATAATTGGTTTAAAGGCAGGAGATGGTGGGTAGAACTGATCAGCTCACACAGCAGAAGACAGACATCACTGGTGACTATTACAACCCAGGAAGAGAGATGACAAAAGTCCACAAGCACTCACATTATTTAGTATACAGAAATACTTAGAAGTGTAAGTTAATCAAGGCTACCCTGTGTTTTTTGTCTCTCGACAAAGCAATTCAGACATTTCATCTTCCCAACAGCTGAAATGACACACTAGCACCTCCCATGTTCTGTTGTTCTGCAGCTCATCAGGATACAGCACAGCAGCTCTCTTGGCATATCCAGGAGTTCAGTTAAGGCGCTGGAAACAGGAGTAGTGAAGTTCTTCCCCAACAGCCAAAATAATCACACTGCAACCAAGGATCATAAAGAATTGTTTCCACTGCATGAAACAGGGCTGAGTTTTCCTTCACTACCCAGGGCCATAGATACATAGAACAGCACTCCTGTACCACCTGTGAATCTTCCATCGTGATCACCAGAAAATGCATTGAGAAAAAAATCTTTACTGATACACAGAAGCGTAGAGAAAAGGCTTCCTTGTTTCTTTTGGCTTTGTATTTTTATGACCTGTGCTACCTATGGCCTCTCAACACAGCAAGTTTAACATCAACCCAGAATTTATCTATCAACACAGAAGCGTTCAGCAACTGATCAGTATGTATCAGAAGCGAGAGACTTCCACACAGATACTGCAGCATCCTTCCCTTAGCTCTAGAGGACCCACTCAAATCCTTCAGCACAGTACCCAGGGGTGTGAGCCCAGAAAGACTGTTCTGCTGATAAAACCACATTGGGACTACACAGTACAGGTGTGTCTTCTAGCCAGCCTTCTCACAGGACTGTTATGAACTCTGTCTGTCTTACAGCCAGCCAGCTGTGTAATGACAGCTGCATTGTCTGACTGCCATTTAAAATAGTGCTTACATGTAAAAACACCTGTCAAATACGAGGCAGTGGATCACTTACAGAATTATCTATGAGCATGGAAAGCATGTTACAATACACCCCAAACACTTCCATCATTGTCAGGAACTATGTGTATAAACAACACAACTCACTGAAAGGAGCAAAATCACATGCAAGCACCACACCAGGACTGTTGCACCTTTATGGAAGTAAAATACACATTTTCTCCGAGTGTAGGCATGTACTTGCACTTCTGTAAAATATGTTCTTTTGAAACATTAAAAAGCCCTGTGCCAATATTTATCTCAGCTTTGGCACAGTTTATTCCTGTTCAGCTTTAATGAAAAATAATTTGTCAGATTGAAATGCAACTGCAATAAAGTATAAACTCATGTCCCTGCTCAACTTAATCAAATCAGTTTTGAGTTCTACTGCTAATGAGGATCAGCACTCTCAGTTTTCATATCAGTTCTGAAAAAGACAGAAAACCATAACTGTCACAAAATGGTGAAATTGCTTAAAAAAAAAAAAAGGAAAAAAATCCAAAAAAATTGAATCTTTGAATATTTCTCCAACCACATACCCATCTCATCATTCAGAGGAGACCAACTTAGCTCCAGGTAGTACAGGGCCTGAATGTGAGCTCCAAGAGCAGGTGAGGGGTTTCTATCTTCCTTTTCCTCCAACAGGTTACCACATGTAGCCACGGTTTGTTAGTGTGAGTTTTTTAACTTTCATTATCTCTTTTGAAGGATCAAGTCTTCCCATTTGAAAACATGGCAAAATACAACAAACATCTGAAAGGAATTACCAGGGATTTGAGGAAAAATATGAAGCCTATTTTAAGAAAACAACAATTTAAGCTATGCATTGTTAAAAGTAAGCCTGTCAGCTGCTCATTTGCTCCAGAGCTGCAGAGGTTGTCTGAAGCAAAGCACTGCTTTCACATTATAAATGAGAGCACAAATCAGAAGAAACATTCACTAATGAGCAAACGGCATTTACTGACGGCGGCAATTGTAGTGCAGTAACGTAATTCTTTTCCCTTTGATTAGGAATCTGACACTACAACCAACCTGGGGAAAAATTTAGGGGCTGTGTCCTTAAATGCAAGCTTGGACTTCTCCCTCTTTCAAGTCCTAGACTTTTACAAAACAGTGCACAAGAAAAAGGAAATTTCCTGACCAGATGTGGATGAAGGAATGCACTGTAACCCCGGGGTCTGATTCTCAAGAATTACAGATCCTCTCTCATCTTGTAGCAAGAAAAACAGATCATATTTTTACCCTTCATCTTCAGTGGTACCTTAACAGGGAAAAGCCAGCTTTTTGAAAGCATTTTAATGTTTAGTTTATTCAGTAGTGCCTTAAGCATTTTTGTAACCATTTTAATACTTTCCTCCTTTACTTTTGTTTCTAAATTGAGAGGTATAAAAATACAGCCAAAAAAGGCACTTCAGTGAACACAGACCTTACTATTGTTGCATTTCTCCTAGCAACTCATTCATAACTACTATACCTCTCTATTACATGTATGATTTTTGACTTATTCTCCAAGATGTAACTGAGCTGACTTTCTATTATATACCATTTGTAGTGAACTGAGAGTTTCCTCTACGTTTTGTGTTATTTATTTACTATGAAGTTAGCTTATTTTGGCAAAAGCTTTCATTTTATTGATGTCTTTTTAAAAGTCTAGAATATTTTCTACACTTTACTTGCATAAAAATTACGGAATTCAGTTGTTCTTTCAATGCTGCTAAACACAATAATGGATGACAGCACCCTCTCCAAGTCTTCTCCTGCTTGCAAACACTTTGTGAGAATGTGCTATTTTTCTTTTTCCTGACTACAACTGTACATTCAATAATTCTTTAATCAAGTAGTATAGAGGGCTTTTGTCAGCTACATTTTGCATTCTCACTGTGCCTCCTCATGCTGTACTGGCAAAGGTTGCAGATAAAATAACCAGGATGGCTAAATAAACAAAAAGTAGTATTTAATTACAAAGGAAATTTTCACAAAGAACTCTTATTATAACCCTAGTACATCTCTGAGTAATTTATTTGAAGATACAGAATTTTACACCTTACAGCAAACAAATGTTAAAATGTCCATCTCAGTTCTTTCTAAGCACCAGATTCCAGAGGATAGCAAGAACCAACAGGCATGCCTGGATGCTTGATCAGACACCAGCTGAGCTCCCTCATTATTGTCTGGATAGCAGCAGAATATTTTAAAGGCACTAACTCTTAAGAGAAGAGTCCATTTACAGTTACATCAAGCAGAATGCAAGTTACCCCTAGGGTTATCTCAAACCTGTGAAAACTTGGAACTCTCACACACTTTATGCCAGAGAGCACTCAGCTTTCATTTATATAGTCTTCAGCCTGCTCCTTTTCTACAGCAACAGAAACAATTCTTGTCGAGACCCCAACAGAGAAAGAGTCCCACAAGAATAAGAAATGGCTGTTTGAAGCCATTGGAGATCTCATTTATGGACACCCTACTTCAAGGAAGAAATGCCATAAATTAACTCCCATTGTTTTTTATCTAGACAGTGAAATATTATCTGTCCAACTTTCTATTACAGTGAAATAATTTCCAGATGCACAGTTCCAATGGATAAAAAGTTGTAAAATGACCATAATTATTATGCATAAATATGGCACATAAATCGCATTTCAGTTTCCTTATTTGTTCTTCAAGGAATGAGAGGAGACAGCAACATTCTTCCATAAAGTCAGCAATCCAACTTCCTGATTTATATATTTGATCACAATCCCATAACCCACAATCTGCATTTCTTAATCCACAATTCACAGAATAGAACACACAACAGTAAGTACGTAGATTATATATTAATCATCTTAAATATAGCACCAGGTACAAAAGGGAAGGAAAAAAGAGAATTCTGTTTTCAAGAGTATTTGCCCCTCAATCACCACAAAATCACTGAGTGGAAACTGAAAACACGAGCCTGACAAATGGGTTTTTCTGCAACTGTAAAAGAACAGAGTTTGGTGTGTAAATAGCAGACCACTTTTTCAGGCAAACAAAGTAATCTAGTTTATACAAAAAGGTGTATTTACAACATTTAATGCCTTTCCACATTTGACAAAAATACTTGCGTCAAAGTCAGTATTCCAAAAATTGCTCAAAAAATAAGCACATGCCTCACTAGTTCTTTAAAACCCTTTTGAAGTAGCCCTTCTGCCCTATTAATGCAGAAAGCAGACATAGGGAGATGATACCAATTTTTTTTCCAGCTCTGCCTCTAATACTGCTAAAGTTTATCACTTCAGTCCCTATCAGACCATCAGTGATTTATATATTTCTTGACTTCCTGGAGAGAACTGTCTACCTGTCCATATCCACAGCCTCAAAGAATTACCAGAACTCCACTGTCAAGGTGAAGCTAAGATTGGAATTTCGAGTCACAGATCCACTCATGCCATATAATATATATTCCAAACCAACACTTAAACCACCTTTAACTAGCAGTGAACTACTGTTTGCTTATTCAACAGTTATTCCAATAAAACATAAATGAAAAATAAATATTGATGTCAACTCTTGTAGAAACGTGGCACACTGCATCAAGATGAATTGCCCATCTCAATATATCAAAATTTCACCACCTAAAAGATCACAAAAAAAAAAATATTCCATCCAGTAGATTTGATGCAAAACACTTTCTAAAATACTACCCAGACCCTTCCATTTTTCTCCATAAATGTAAGCTCATCAGAGGCTTAAATCAGAGGCCAACTCAGAGAACTCATCTCCTGTCAAGAAGCTGCTCTCTTATTTCTCAGGCAGAAGTGGCAGACTGTTCACTCATGTCGCTCCATACCCTTCCTCACCTGCTTCTGTATGATTTATACCCCAAAACCCTGGCACACTTCCATCTCTCAGAACTCTACCTGCCTGTAGCCATCCCAGAGACTCCAACACCAGCAACGGCACAGAGATCACAACCCATTAGTGCAAACCTGGCCATGTTCATATCAGCATCCACAACGGCGTGTCTGCATTTCAGATCTGTGCCAGCTTCAGCAAATGTAGACCAAAAGTGCTACAGAAACCATTCTAATAATTTAACTGTACAGTTAACCAAGCTCCCAGGGGCTCAGAAACCTCATTCTATATGGAAATACTGCCAACATCATTTTCTTTCTCGGCACACACAGCTCACTTAATGGGCTCCTACACACCACTTGGGTATTCATTTCACCATTGCAAAAATAAAAAGTGAAACTATTGAATATTTTCAAAATTCACTTCTAATAAACAAACAAAAAAAGAAGGTCTGAAAGGTAACACACAATAACTACAACTTAATGTTACCACCTGATATCATCACAGGGCTCAGGGCTGTGCTTTGAACCACCACATTTACTATTAGTTTTATAGTTTACACACAAAAAACGCACGAGTTTCTTGAGTTTCTAAGGACTGTTCACAGAATAACTGCAAGTTATTATGATCCATAGGTACTCTCAGTGAATCCACTTTAACATAGCTGGTCAAATACACACAGCTCCATACAAGCACTCCTGGATGCATATAAAAACAGCCATCCTCTGCCGGTCAAAACAGCACGGGAATAAAGGCTGCTGAAGAAATTAAGAACATACTAGACTCTCTGATGCTCCTGAATGCAATCTATTTAAAGTCTGACGGGTAAGTAGATTCCATAGGAGAAATTTAGGGAGAGTCACCCACCGGCACAGAGATCGGGAATGTACCGGAAGAGAAACAGCGCCATCTACTGACAGCAGCGGGGTACTCCTAAACGACAACTCCCCATGGATTTGGGACAGTTTCTCTGTCCAAGCCACAACCTAAAAGTTATGGGACAGATAATGTCCCACGAACCAAGCCGTGGCACAGAAATGTGGAATTACAGAAGTTTTTTTATAGTACCATTCAACTGACATACTTGAAAGTTTAGCTGAGTATCCCAAGAGCTGTAAAGGATGACCAGGAGTTACCCAGTCCCTGTACTTCCTTCAAGGCTTCACCCTCTGCCATCCACGTCCCACCTGACTGCCTGATATTAAGTATTTCCAGTGGAGTATATCTGTAGCCCTTTGCTACACAAGCCATTCCAGTATGTATCTGCTTTCATAAAATTTTGCTAGCACTCAAACCAAAAATTCTCTTGACATTTAAGGTCTGTATTTTTAATCCTGATGAAACTGCACTCTCCCATTCCTTTTCAAAAGCCTTTTGCAAAACTGACTCCAACTTCTTTCCGCCTTATCTGTCTAAAATGCCAATTTGTCAGTCATTCCCCATTATCACAATCGACAGATATCCTTCTTTGCTCTTCTTGAAACTCACTCCAGCCTGTCCATGTCATTATCTATAAACGAGCCACAAAACTGGATACAATAGTTCAGCTTGCCCTTTCTGATAAAAGACAGAAAATTGGTTCATTTATCTTGTGTGCAATAACAGGTTATAAACCTCATAAAGCCCAGCTAAGGCTCCTATCTAGAAAACCTACTATTGTTTCCTAGACTGCACAACTTACTTTCCAATGAAAAATAAGTATCAAACACTTCTGTTCTTGAAAAGTTAATATTTACCATTACTTATCTCCCTATCTTTTCATGTTTAAGTAGACAAAGCAACTTTTTTTTTTTACACCCCCTCTCAGCCAAAAACATTTCTATCATCTTGGTTCCCCAAGTCTTTAACATACCCTAGATGAATCTTTTAGGATAAAATGTTTACTGTCATGATGATGGACAGGAAAAAAAAAAGAAAAAAAAAAAGGAGTCATCCACAAAACACATTTCACCTAAGCCAAAGCCAAAAAAGGTGTAATCTATAGGCACTTTGTAACCTGTACAAGTGTTTTTAACTTGGCTATATAGGTAAGAATGTATTTTCAATCCCTTGCATTCACTTTGTCTAAGAAAAAGTCATTTTAGTCTTTCCAAGGACTTGTATTATTTTCAGATGTGCTTCTAAAAATCTAATCAACTTCCTGTTCTTAATATGGATTCCTCTTAATGAAGTGAGAAGAACCTTATCAAATAAAAACAATGTTCAGTCAAGAGCAATCTTTCAAGTTTCAGCAAAACTTGCAGCCTTCCAGAAAGAAGGGCTATCAGGGATTATCAATACAAAAAACTGCAGTATTCTAAGTACATCACTACATTTTTCTTTCATTTTGTGTATTCAGATAGACTTTTTGGGTTAATTATCTACAGTCTTTGAATCCAAAGCAAGTTCAAAATGTATTCCAAATGCCATAAATTCAAATCAAAGTACTTCCTTTGCACCTCTGAAAACAAAGAATTTACTCCTCCTCTGCTCTCCTTTCTCTCCTCTGTAACCTACTTTTGGTAAGAACACTGCCATCCGTCTGCCACTTCCATCTTCTGCCAAAAGGATCAAATGCCCACAATCCACCTGCAGCTTTATGGTAATTTTTAGAAAACAGGCACTCCATTACTAAAGAAATCTCCCACAATGAAGATCTGCTAAGATCTAACAACAAAATAACCACCTGAGTGCTTATTACTGACTTCAGTTGTTACAATGACTGTCTTTGAATTGGTTACACTTTGCCACTGAGCTTCCAGTATACAGCAATTTTTCATGTTAAAAAATAAAATGTGATGCCCACTTTACCAAAACCAGACAATTTCACATTTTACAGCAGAATGCATTATATATAGGATATAAATTTCACCATTATTGCTTCCTATGTTAGTCACCTTATCCACACCTTATGTTACACAGCTAATAGAAACAGGTCAGCATTTAACAAGACATTGTGTTGTGCCCTCTTTTAATTTAAAATGTTTCAGATCCAAAAAGCATCAAGAATCGCTTTAAGGATAATTCATGTAAGAATAATTCCTGCTTGTTTATCCAATGTTTCACAATATTGACCAATGGAGAAAAATGTATTTTTCCCAGAAGCAGCAAGACAAAACACCCTCGTGAAATCTCAGCAAGCCCTCCACTCATGTCACTGGAACAGCAGCTTTGCTCTCTGACTTCACAAGCAAACCCTACCCTCTTTCAAGCCAGGACAAAAAAAAATAAAAAAATAAAAAAAAAAAAACACAAAAACAAGAGCATGAATAATTTTAAACAAGGCACTTGCCTAGCAACTGCAATTTGGCTATTTAGGTGTACTAACTGGAGAAAAAGTGAGCTGAAAGAAAGCAGAACATGAGAAAAACTGGTTGGTTGGTTTTCACTATCAGCTGTGTCAGGTTGAAGCATTAACAAGGAAAAGCTGCAGTTAGTGGCAGAACAAAGACCACTGGTGATGATGCTCTGGGTAGAAGGTGCTCAATACCATGCAGCCTTAGAGATTTTGTAAGAGATAGGCTAATGCTGCTTTGCAGCCTTACTGAAAGTACTCGGGTATTAAAAGCACTGATGTTTGTATTTCAAGATGAACATTGYTGGCAGACTTCATTAATATATACAAAGACAGTAAAATAATATGGATAGATGAATATGGAACTTAAAATCATGGTTTAGTGGTGGACTTGGCAGTGCTGGATTAATGGTTGGACTAGGTCTTAAAGGTCTTTTTCAACCTAAACAGTTGCATGATTTTCTCAACACGTACTGTAGAAAATCAGGCACTGTAAAGACAGAGCCAAAGCAACAAGCCAACCACACCATCAGTTCCTGCACGCTGTACTGATTCTCCGTGTGCAAACCGATCACCAAGTTCACACTTCATGACTAAATACTCCCGCCCAGGACCGTTTCTGGCTGGAGCCGAGCGCAGAGCGCGGTACCTCATGTGCAGGATGCCGATGAGGGTGGCAGCGAGGTCGGAGGACATCCTGCCCATGATGCAGCAGCGGCTGAGGCAGGCGAGCAGGCTGGAGGGCAGGCAGGGCAGGAAGTAGACGAGCTGCACCAGGCGCCGCTGCGCCTCGGCCGGCAGCAGCACCAGCGTGCCCTCGAGCGGATCTGCGGCACACAACACACGGTCAGCACACACCGCACACGGACACACCCCGGCTGCGCTGACCTCAGCTACACACTGACATGAGGACCTTATAACCAACGTGAAAGAGGGGGAAAAAATGGAGGAAAAAACCAGGCAATGCTAGCCTAAAAAACAGGAGGCTTGGATCACTCTCTACACTCTCTACAATTACCTTAAAAGAGGCTGCTGCCAGGAGAGGGTAAATCAGCCTCTTCTTCCAGACAACAAGTGACAGAATGGGAGGAAATGGCCATAAGTTGTACCAGGGAGGTTTGGATTAGCTATTAGGAAACATTTTTTTCACTGAAAGGGTAGTCGGGCATTGGATCAAGCTGTGCAGGAAAGCGGTGATATCACCATGCCCTGTTCATAAAATATGTGGCATTTGGGGACATGGTTTCACGGTGGACTTGGCAGTCCTGGGTTACCATCTGGACCTTAGAGGTATTTTGCAACCAAAATGATTCTGATTCTCAGACACACAAAAACTGAAGTGTCCAGTCTACCAGATTTAAGTCCTATTAACTTGAACTAAAGATCTTAATCTTTTTACTCTCTAGTAAATGACATTAACCTTTAGGGGACTGAACCAATCTGCAACCCTGCCCCTCCATCCAGTCTTCAGGTTCACCTAAGAAACAACAGGATTTTCCATCTATTGCAACCTGCCTGCCAGGTGAGGGACAAAATTCTTGGGCTGTAGTGTCAAAGTCTTACCGTATATTCGAGCAGCAGTGGCTTGTAAACTTTGCAACAATTCCTTGTTTGAACGAGAAGCAGCGGAATGAATGATATCAATGAGCTGATTGGAAAGCTCAGGGTTCCTCAAACCAAGCAGAGCCAGTTGCTGAGGTAAGCCAGCCAACCACCGAGTTAAAACTTTACTTCGACTTCTAAAGAAAGAGGGAGTGAAAAAATAAAAAGGACAAAACAACAGAAACCCACGTAAATTTCTCTTCCCACTCTTGACTAAGTTGCTTTTATTTCTCCTTCCTGGCTCAAACTGAAACAACTGTAGGGACTAATCCTATCTTAGATAGGTGACAATTCCTATGTCATCCTGGCTTATCAAATAAAATATGATTTAGAAACCAAAAGCATTTCATCAGCTTATTACTTAAGTGATGATCACAAGAAAAAAAAGCAGTGCAGTCCAAGACAAAAAGTTCAAAGTAGGTCTTTTAAGATGTCAACAAGAGAAGCATGATGATGATGATACAGATTCCACTCTCAAAGACCTGTCAACCAAAAACTTTTCAGGGAAATTAAGTACCCATGACACAAGAGGAAAGGGCCTTGCATAGAGATGAACTGCTCAACAGCAGAAAAAGCCTGGAGGATAGACCATTGAAGTAGGTGAGTTGGAGGCAGGCTCAGTGGTCTCAAATCATTTGAATAGTTTATGGAAATAGTGGATGGGAATAAAATATTTGATTCATCTTCCACAGAAAGAATCAGATGCTAGTATCAAATGAAGCTCGGAGACAGGATTAAACAAGCAAAAGTAAGTTAGGTCTTGATACAGCTGAACTTTGTCACTCCCCGCCAGAGGATGCTGCAGTTGGTCTTGATTTAGACTGGTCCCAGGAATGATGAGAAAAGCTCATGATACAGACATGACATGATACCCACTGAGTGAAAAACACACAGAAGCTCTGCAAAGTGAGGAAGTACAAGCTGCAAATGGTTGGAAGCTGAGAGTATTATGTAAAAGTAATTCTTGTCTTCTTCCTAGAGCATCTCACATAGGTCAGTGCTGAAGGCAGACTGAGGCTGAATACCTTTTCAGACTCTTACCAGTGTATCAATGTATATGTGCACACATACACAGACACACGATATATATGCATATGTACATAGAGTACGTGGTATGTGTGCAGTGATTAAGGGTGAAGATAAACAAAAACATCAAGCCAGAACTTAATTCTGAACCATGTAATGAAATCAGTCAAGTTTGTTTTTTCCCCCACAAGGCAGCAAAAGACCAAAAGCTCCTACTTTATCCTTTGAATCAGACACACCTAAAAAAAATAAACACATTCACAAAATAATCTGGAAAAATGCTCCAATGTGAATTCTGTTCTTCTTAGACTGTTCTTAACAAGCTTCTGAGGAAAAAAAAAATAAAAGAATGAGGAGAGCTGAAGGAGCTACAACATCAAATTGAATGGAACAATATGAATGTCATCCAGGAGCTACTGAACAGTCCACATTTTGAAGAAATTAAAAAAACCCACTTGTTTCTAAAGGAAAGAAATGGAATAATGGAGTACACCAATATTATTTTGTCTTCAAATGTCTTGTCAGACGTAAGTGGAGTCATACATTTTTGCAAAGAGTTTTTGAGATTTCATTCTTCTGTTACTTAAAATGTCACAGATCCATGTAGAAGACTAAGAGCAAAACTACTGCTATTTGTGATGTCTAAAGATTGAAAGTTATAGCTTTCCAGATAGTCATATGACCATATGAAACTGAATGAGATGCTCAAGACTTTCAGGTAAGTACAGAGAACAGTGGTTATATAACCTTAGGGAAATTAGTCAGTATGAAAAAGATCTTTTTCACTCTGGTGAAAAGAAGAGGAAAATGGGATATTCCCAAGCGTTTTTTCCTGTCTTTGATATTCCCTACACCTTTCATAATGTTCAGAGCATAGATAAGATTATTTCTGGCTGTAGATCTAATTGCGTGCACTCGGGCATTACCAAAACAGAAGAGTAACAAAGAAAAGAAGAAGCAGAAGAGAACAATTTTCCTAAAACTTGACTGTGCTAGCAGATGCAAGGATTTCTGAGAGACCTGAGGTTTGATTTTTTGAGCGGCAGAAAAAGATCACATCCCTCAGAAAGTCAACTGCATCAAAAGCAGCATGGGCAGAAGGCTGAGGGAGGGGATTCTGCTCCTCTACTTCGCTCTGGTGAGATCCCACCTGGAATACTGCATCCAGCTCTGGGTTCCCAGAAATAAGAGAGACATGGAGCTATTGGAGCAAGTCCAAGGAGGCCATGAAGATCATCAGAGGTCTGGAGCACCTCTCCTATGAACACAGGCTGAGAGAGCTGCTGTTGCTCAGAATGAAGAAGAGGTGGTCTTCCCAAAACCTTAGAGCTGCTTTACCTGAAGGGGACCTGCAACTCCCAAACAAGCCAGGATTGATGCATACACATCAACACATGATTTGTGTTTAAGGTTTTTACATTCTGCAACTACGTGACCTGGCTGAAAAATACATTCTAGAAAGGTAAGATCTGGAGACCATCTGGACGCATCCAATTAATAAAAAACTGTTGCGACAGCATTACATAGAGTAATCTCGTCGTACTGACTACATCTGAAGCAAGTCAGGTATCTAAAAGCTGCCCATGATCTAATAGATCACACAATGAACCAGGAGCCCAGAAGGACAAGAACACTTTCTTAAACCTAGTGTCTTTGGTCACCCCCAAAACAACAGTATTTTTCTTGAAGAAAGTAAGTCAGAAAGGCTGCACAGCCACTATCAGAGCACCAACAAAGGCACTAAGTGCCAAGCTCATGACCTCAGGCTGAAGTGATGGAAAGGCTACAGCTGCATGATCTTGACTTGTCCACTGACTGCTACACAGTCAGTAACAATAAGCTTGCAACAGTGTACTTCAAGTTAAAATTTATGTCATTAAGATCTATCTAGTACTTATGTTAAGATAGACAACTAAGCTGATATATCTCCACCTCACAGAACACACAAACTTTCAAATTCCAGTGACACAGCATCAAAACAGATTCAGAATGAAGTTTTATGACATCTGCATATAAATTCAGTATTCTCGCTCCTGAAATCAATACACAATTTTGAAATTAAAAAGATTTTTTTTTACCTGATTCTTTGTGTCCTCAAATCTTCTTTTTGGTAAACTCTGCTAAAAAATTTCAAAAGCAATGTACGAACTGGAAAGAGGAGATTCCTTTGCTGGTATAGTGTATATACAGCTTTTATCAAGGGTTCCGTTGCTACTGGAAAAAGATAAAATACATAGGAAGTAATACATTTTAATCTTCTGATTTGATACATGCGCACACACACACACAGAGCTGTGATCTTTATCTACAACTGTTTACACTGAATTCCAGAGGGAAATACCAAAATGTTTTGAAATAACTTCTGGACTGACTTCTAAAACATTGAAACAACACTTTCGTGTATAGCTTGTGAAAGAGACAAAAGAAGAGAGACAAACATGCAAGTGGAAACTTCAAAACTTCCTGAAGACAGGTGGCAAGATAGCTGAGAACCAGTAAATTTCTGCTTTTTACAGCCATCTTCCAATCCTTCTCCCCTAGTGCAGCAACCTTAGACCAATGTTCTCTACTCCTTCTGCTTCCCAAAACCTCACTGTCAACAGTGCCTTCAGTTCTCTCTGTACTACCCCTTCCTCCCTGCCATACACACTCACCTCACCCGCTCTCCCTATCTCTGAACCAGCTGGCTCCAAGTTACAATTGCTAATTAACCAGAAAATAAATACCTCAAGAGGCTGCTGGCAAGACACTTCAAGAACTGCTAACTTCTTTCCTTCTCTGAAGCTCTCATCAATCAGGTGTTATCACCAGACTTAAAACAACATTTCAAAGCTTTACCACTGTGACCAAATTGGCTAAAATTAGCCAGCAAACACAGAACTTACTGTAAGAGACTGAGAAATAGACCAAATATTTTCTTTGGAAACCAGACTAAGCCATCAGATGGAAAAATTAACGAAGCAAGGAAAAATACCTGAATTCAGAGAAGACAAGCCTGGAAAGAATAAGAAAGCATCTGAAAACTTAAGCAATACATGAAAGGTATGAGACCTGGCTCATTTTGTCACAGAAGAGTTTGTGGTCCCAAGGAATTCAATCCAATTATGGCATACTTAAGTAGCAGCAATCACTTCATTATCTTCATAAACCAAAGCTGAGAAACTTCTTTTCATCCAGGCACACAGATCAGTCTCACTAAGTTATGTGTGCAAAACCAGATAAAATACTGTGTTCCACACTGAACAGAGCAACTTCTGCCCACAGAGACACACAAGAATGTTCCTTTCTAAAAACGATTCTGGATCCAGACAGGGGCCAGTCTTGGTCTGTAAAACTTTTACTCAACTTCAAATTACCATATAAGGATTCTCACTACAGCACACTACAAAAATCACCTGAAATGGTATGGTCATATGCCAACATAAAGCAGGAGCCATTCAGAAGTCGGAATCTAACATTTTTCAACAGAAAAATAAAATCCATTCTAATATTTCATGTAACTAAGATATATATTATTATTTTCAATGCATCAGGAGTATCAGCTTACTCAATTCACGTATTCTTCAGGTGAAGATTCACCTTGGATAGCATTTTTTAAACAGAACACTGGCTTATTCTTAAATGAACAACAGTTACATTCTTTATGTAGCTTATAGCCAATTGATGAACAGTTAACCAAAAAAAAAAAAAGCAAAAATAAATAAATAAATAAATATTCTGAGTAGAATTCTTTCTTCACAATAACACTCTGGCATGCTAAGTAAAACAGGTCCTACTATTTGAATTGTTTCATGTGAACAGGACAAGTTTTAAAATGGAAGCAATTTTAAAAGATACTCTTAAAAAGTCATGCTTTAAATGGTCCACATTATACAGATGTCCAAAACACAGCTAAACAAAATCATGAAATATTTTAGAACACTTCAGTTTTAACTGGTAAATGTCAAGCCTCCTTCTGAAGTGACTGAGTGTACTCTCTTTCATAGCATGAAGAAAATATATCAAAAACACAAATAACAGGCAAGCTGCTGTTGAAGTCATACCTGAGAATTGCAAGAAAGGAGCAGACCTCCTAATTACAGAGGTCCCAAGTTTGATCTTAAGCAATGGAGATAACAGCTACAAGCTCTTCTGCAAATTCACAGAAAAAGGGGGATATGTGCATTTCACCCCAGCATAAATCTCTACTCAAAACAGGCAATCCAGAAAAATGGAAGCATGCTTGTGCAGCGTAATGCACAGGAGGTTCACTATGGTTTTATTTAATCTCTTTTTCATTAGCTCTTTCAGTCTGTCTATATAAACTTCCCCTCTTTTGATTTCCATTGGCCTCTAAACATTTTTTTTACTGAAATGGCTCATTTTTCACTTTGCATTGTCTTCTGAAAGACACATACCCTTCCAGGATTTAATCTCTATGTCAAATAGATTTTTCAACCAATCAAGAGTTAATTTTCTTTGTATGTACCATATTTTGCAGTTCCATCTGACATAACACAGTTCAAAATTTCCACAACGTTCTCAAAAAAACCAATCAAGGACAGAAGGTTTTTCTTCCATAGAATCACACAATGATTGAAGTGGGAATGAATGACTCTGAACTCATTTGAAACAGGATCAGCTAGATCTGGCTGCTCACAGCTGTGTCCAGATGGCTTCTCAGTATCTCCAAGGATGGAGACTCCACTATCACTATGGGCAACCTGTGCCACTGCTTGGTCATCCTTACAGTGAAAAGGGTGCTCCCCATGCTCAGACAGTATCTCCTGTGCTTCAGTTTGTGCCCAGTTTGTCCTGTCACTGGACACCACCAAAAAGAGCCTGGCTCCCTCTCCTTTGCACCCCTCCTTTAAGTATTTGCATACATTGATTAGATAACTTCCAGAATCTTCTCATCTCCAGCTCACTCAGCCTTTCACAGGTGAGATGCTCCAGCGTCTTCATGATCTTCACAGCTTTTGCTGGACTCTCACCAGTATGTCCATGCCACTCTTGTAGAGGGCAGCCCTAAACTAGACACACTACACCAGAGCAGAGCAGAGGGGCAGGATCACCTCCCTCAACCTGCTGCCAACACTCCTAATGCAGCCCAGGACTCCTCAGAGCTTCTTTGCCACAAGGGCCCATTGCTGGCTCCACCTGGACCCAGGTCCTTTACTGTCACACTGCTTCCACCTGGTCATACCAAAGCATGCACAGGTGCACAGGCTTGTTTCTCTCCAGGTGCAGGCCTTTGCACTTCTTGTTGAGCCATCCCCCTGTTTCTCCAGTATATCAAGGCTGTATCTCCTCTAGAGCTGGTAATTACAATACGGCATCTAATCAGGTTTTTAGTACTGCACGAGAATTATCTTGAAGGGGTGAGATAAAGCATCCACACAAACAGATACAGCTTTGTGAGGTAACTAATTTCACACTGAACTTTTACAGGACCGGCAGAAAAGATCCATACATAATAATCTTTCACAATTTCACTGTAACTCTTTTAAAGCGTGTTTATTTTCTGGATGCCTGAGGAAAAGTACCACGCTAAAATGGCCACTTGGGTAGAAAAACACAAGCCATTATCCAGTATTTGGTAAAAAATTGGCAAAATAAAAAAAATTTTAAAAAATCAAGGTTTCGTTACAAAGAAAGGCCTGAAGTACTGAAGTATCTGATCTAACAGTCTAACAAATGTTTGGAAGCTACTTTCCTGAGCAGCAATTCCTCTGTTTTAGCTCAGGTGGTGTGACAGACTCTGACTTTGGATTATTATTATTTGCCTTTAACACAAAGCTAAATTTGAAGCGCAGACAGGAATGAGTAGTTATTACTTTTGTCACCAGGGACACGGGAATATACAGATTCCCAATTAGAATGGATTTGGCAGGAAATATAACTAACTGCCAAAATGTATTTGAGAGACATTTGACATCTTTTCATTTTACAACTCTAACAATTGTATCTGTTGCTAGGGACTTTTCTATGAACTACTTGGATGTGGAATTCATTTCTATCACACTGGTAAAACATAAAAGACTGCTGTGACTTTTCAGTTTACTGATAAAGTCCTTTCTTGAAGTTCCATATCCAAGCTCTCATTTGGAATATAACCAAGTAGCACTTGAAACGAAAGAAAAAAGTAAGCTAAAATATTGGACTGGTCTTGCAACTCATAACTGGAAATGTTTTCCCTTGGAAGAAGATTCAAATCAAAGACCTTGGACAATACTCAACAGCAGCTTCCATCAAAAGTATCTTGGCATTTCAAATAATCACAGAACTAAAACCCTAACCTTACAGTACTTGAGAGAGTCTATCAGCTGTGTTAATGACTTTAAAAAAGGATTGGGATATTAAAGCATCATGCATCTCTACAGTCAAGTACTTATTTTTCAATATAAAGCTAATCTTAGATTTATAAGAGTTTCTTAAGAAGCAAAACCAGAAAACAGGTACAAATACATTCATACTTTGCATATCAACAGTATGAATCTAACAGCATTCCAAAAATAAAGTCTGCAATGCTACATGCAGGGATATTACCATGAAATTCATTTTACCTCTATGACAAAATACATTATGATGTAACAACTGAGAATGTAAGATGTAGACCTTAAAACACTAAAACAACTCAAGCTTTGTCAGTGCAGAACTTTGCTCTCCATAAACTACACATCTTACCCTTGTTTTGCTGTATTTGCATTAATCTCCAAGTCACCCCAAGCAATCTGTTCACTTGCTTGCTATTCAACTTGCTGCCATCCTGAAGAGTATCTGTTATAAATTTCCTTATCATGTCCAGCCAACCAGAGTCCGTCTGAAGCGTTGAAGTGCTTGCTAACGAAACCATTATGTCACACAAGGTTAAATTCAGCAAAAGATGGTCTATGTTGTTTGAAGATTTCATACAGTTCCTGTTGCTAAGGGGAGGAAGGGGGAAGAACAGAAAGATTTCAAAAAGATATTTTTGAAATAAAAAAGGACACCAGCTGATACCCCTTGTACATACACCAGTGTTCTACAAAGACTGCAATGGCACAGAATGATTTTAGAACAACTTAATTTAGTCTCACATCTGGGAGCCGAAAGAGGAGACAACTTACTACTAGCCTGCACCAAAACAGGATTGGTGCATCTGTTCTGACAGCTCAGTAGTGAAGAAATGTGTGATTGGCTTCTGCTCCAGTACTGCTTTGCCCTCCAGGACAGCCAGTGTGCCCCATCCCCCCTCCCAGCTGTGCTCACCCAGCCCCATAATACTAGAGGAGACTACAGACAGGAGAAAAGAATGTATGAACTGTGTTTAATGTAACTCAACAGTCAGCTGAAGAAAACATGTAGAAATATGAAACCAGTCAGCCTAAAAAAAAAAAATCACCATTTAGCAATATGCAAATTCCAGATCAAGAGTTGAATAAAATACTTTCATTTCCCTAAAGCAGCACTTAATTTTCTACTGGATGCTATTCAGACAATTTCTTATACAATACTTTTACAAAGAACAATTAAAACTTTTCAATTTGAAGCAATGCAACCTTCCTATAACGCATCTCCACAGACCTTCAAGCAATACACAAAAGTTTTCTTTTCCATCAATAAAAACTTAATATTTGATAAAACACATAAGTCACATTGTGCCACTTCTCTTATGAAATTAAAAGCTGCTACATGACATTGATTTTATTATTACCTTTTGCACGGATCTTTCTTTTTGTGCTTTACTGTATCTTGTAGAGAATAAGGAAAATGACGCATGAAGTGGTGCTTGAAATCAACAAGGTAATTCATTCGAAGCCATAGTTCCTGTTAAGGAAAGCAAATGATAGACAGAAAACATTATAGCAAATTAATTAAATCCAGACAATTATGTTCCAAAATTCACTACTGGAATCAACAAAACCAGGAACTTCAGCTTCTGTTTGCGAGTTGTTTATACATCTTTATTTTCAAGTGCTATGCATGAAGGTCCACAAAACAGGGGACTTAAAAAGATGCTCTAAGTTAAAGCTGAGCAACAACATGTAATCCCAACTGAACCACTGTATTTTACCACATATTTATGTATTTTACGTGCAAGACTAAACTGAGTTACAAATCTGAATCAAAGTACTTTTATATCAATTTATTAGGGTTCTAAAATCAGAGTGGACTCTGTTTAACTTGAAATGATGGTCCTGAGTTTTCCATTAAAACATATTCCAATACTTCCTTCATCTTTCCCTATCATTAATGTACTTGCAGCTGAAAGCCCACTGACAAAACATCTGCCAGTACAAAGACCACTCTTACAGAAAAATGACCCAGTGTTTTAAAATAATTTTGCTTTGCAGGTCAGCAGACAGTCACCATTCCACGAAGTGTCCAGGAGAGCTCAGCACTAAAAAAGCCTGCATTGCTATCAAATTGATCAGGCAGAATAATCTTTTTGATATTCAACTATTAGGAACAGAGAATGGCCATTAAACTATTTCAAAGATCAATAGCTTTCCACCAAGCATATTCAGAGTGGTTTTCTACAGTGACTGTAATAACCACTTTGGCCTGTAAGCCCAAGGGCTATTAAATAAGCAAAGCTTTCATTTTCAAACTGAGCCATTTGAATGCATTTTGTATATAAAGAGAAAACAAACCATTTATCTGAAATGAAATTTGCTCCACAAAAAAACCAAGTTGTATGAACATTAGATTTTTTTCCTCCCCATAAACAATTCAAGGCCATAATCCAACTGTGTATAGCCAAACCAGTAAATATCTTGATAGAGGAGTGTGCCATTCATGTGACCAAAATACAGGCACCCTATTGCTAAGGGCAGCAGCTCTGCAGGATCCTTCAGAAAAAGGCTAGGGACAGGAGGCTGCCACAGGAATTTACCAGGTCAAGGGCCTGCTTTTTGCCTACTTCCAAGAGGACCTCTAGAAAACAATGAAGGAAAGAGCGTAACAGTGTTTTTCTCAGACACACACTGAATCCATCCCTTAAAGCTGTATATGTTTGGTAACTTTGGTCTAAGGTAATGATTCCCAAATGTTTTCCAATAATTACCCAATGTGTAGCTTTCCATCTAGTAAAGGCACCTACAGTCCTATATATATATACAGTTTATAAACCAAGAGCTGTCAAGACATTCCTTCCAACTACTCAAAGCAGAAATTAGGTTATTTTTTCAATTTGCAAGATTTCTGGAAAAGCACCGAAAGTTACCAAAAAAAGCAATTCAGTTATCTAAGCAAAAGATGGAGAAAATAAGTTGGGGAAAAAAAAACCAAAAAAACAACAAACAAACCAAACTTCAGAGAGTACTTCCTAAAACCCTTTTTGATACAATGTCTTATGATCCTACCAATCGTGACACAGCAACACCGACTGCACCGAGCAATTACAGATCCCAGACCACCATTACCTTCTACCTTGCCAAACATTTAGGGTTTGTTTATTCCCACCTACCCCCATGAAACCAAGGATTTCACAAAAACAAGGAACAAACAACTCCATTCTACACTTTGCTCCAATTTATATTCTAGAGGTTATCAAGGAGACAAAATGCTCTCCTTCTTCAATATCACTTCCAGTTTCAAAGCATTTGTGCTGCAGTCAAGGAGGATTCCCCTGGAGACTATTTACTGAACTCATGGCTCAAACCAACATTCTTTTCTACAGTAAGAGGCAACAAAACTCAGATTCGAAATCTACTCAACACCTAGGCTTTTTCTCTCTTAACAATGTTTTTCCACTACTTCAAATCACCAAACCACTAGTTTCTTATCAAAACAAAATGAACTGTCATCATTATGCCATGGATCATTTCTCCCTTACCATTTTGTACGTTTCATCATGCCGCTTTGTGAGCTTCCACAATAAATGTATAATGCTAAGAACTTGCTGCATAAGCTGCTGAGATTCTGATTCCAAAAGGTTTCCAAGAATGGGAGCTGATTGTGCAGGAGATGCTTCAATCCAGCACTCAATCAGTAATGGAATTATTATCTCAATAAAACCTTTTAAGTTTTCAGCCGAGGACAGGCCTTTCTCTGCACTGTCCATTACACTTGTCAGAGACCTAAACAACAAAAGCAAAAAAGCATAAAAAGATAAAGATCACACCTTTCAAAACAAGATTACAGTAATACCACTTTCCTGTTTTCTGAATAATGGGAAAAGTTACTTTTTTAACGCATTAAATACTTGCTGGCTTCTTGCTAGACATTTCAGTATGGAAAAAACAAAGTTCAAACCATCTACAACAAACCTGCTCCCAAGTCTCCCTGCAAGTTTGTGTGCTTCTTTAACAACTTGTTAGATTTCAGTATTTCTTTCCCCACTGTTATATGCAAAGTCTATAAAATGGAGAAATACGACATGCATTAGCCTATCACCTTCAACCAACAAGAAGGAATTAATTATACTCAGCACAACAAAATAATAACAAAAAAAAATCCTTTAAAGCTCATTAAAGCAAAATAACGAAGCTGACTACAAGGTATTGTCAAATGCATGAGATTTATTACGGTTAATAGCCATCTCCAACTATTATAAACACAAGGTTTTTCACATTAAATGTGGAAAAAAGTCCGTGTAAAAATATAACTTTGGTTCCTGATGTTTAGCTATCATGCTCTGAAAAGTGACTAAAGAGAAAATTATCTGATAATGAAGTTTAAAAAAAAATTAAACTAAGGTATAGTGTAAATTCAAATAATAACTGCCAGAAATCAAGAAAACCAACTCTTTCCACCCCCCCCCCCACTCAAAAACCACTGAAGGGATAATCAGCAGATATGACCCAATCCTGGGTCACAGATAAATTCAATCAATTTGCATCCAATTCAAAGAGAAGATTCTTTAAAGAACTAAAACCAAGAATAATTCCTATTAATTTTAAGGACTACAGATTCCTTAAAAAAAGGCAACAACTGTTTCAATCGATCGTTTGTGAAAACTTCCCACAGACTTGTAGAAGTTTTGTTCACAAATATTTTAATTGTGTATTGAAGATGTAAAGCAGTTTTCCCCAGTCATTTCTAAATTATTCAATTAGTTATAACCTTCTATGAAGTTACATGTTGTTGCCACCATCTATAATACAAATAATAAGACAAAATTTTATTCTGCCATTTCTCTCTAGTTGGTATCAGTGTATCAAGAAAATTAAACCAAAACAAACCCAGGTATTAATGACATGTAAAAGGAATGGGGAGAAAGAATAAAAACAAAGTATGAGACAAATACAAGCTATTTTTCAATGAAGGCAAGATGGGGGAAATGAATTTAGAACTCCAGCACAAAATAAAAGGGGTAAGTGGAAACATAACTGATCATAAGAAAAAAAAAAATTGCTTTACTTTAGCACTTACTATGACCATCAAACAAGTTAAAATCTTATAAAGCTTAGTTTTAACTGCAGCAACCAACCTATCCATTAAATATAATTTGGTTTATTTGTTGGTTTGGTTGCCTTATTTCCTTTCTGTGGTGCAGGCACTGCAGTAGACACCAGTTTCTTACAGACTAGAAAGAGTTTAAGGAGAACGGTTCTATCTTAGGCTTTTTAACTCTCAGTCATCTCAAATACAGTAGACAAATCCCATCTTTCAGTTACAACCACAAGGAATTCAAAAGCCTGTTGATACCAAGACTATAATCTCATTGAAAAAGTGAGGTTGTCCTGTAAATGCTATGCTGTGACAAGATTATGCTCTTAGATGAAGTCTGAAATTTCAGTAATTGGCTGGAATAGTTCTAAAGTACTAGTCTTTAATAATTTATTTTTTAAAAAATACCTGATATTACAGCAGAACTCTGGAATTCCAGCAATCTATTTAAGGAACACAAAAATCTCCCAATTAAAAAGTGAATAGTGGGTGAAACTTGAGAAGTTGGTAATTCACACTGGAAGATTCCTACAGAAGTGTAACACACACACACAACTATTTCAGTACTTTTTCTGAAACAAGGAATGGAAAAAAGAACTCATGCCAAAAGGGATACTCCTCCTCGCTATTGAAAGCATTCAGGTAGGAATAGTTAGCATAGCTTTCATGTACCCCTGCAGAAGAAGCCCCTATCTCCTCAGGTAAGGTTCCTCCACATAATCAAATTTTATTTTATACTTTTGTTGTTAACCTTAAGCACCAATAACAGATGAGGACAAAGTTCTACAGTAATCTGTCCAGCATTTATTTGGTTAGTACATTATCCTTAGCAATACTTGACCTGGACAGGTTTGATGTCAATTACTCCATCACGTATCACTACTCTTGAGTGGTAGGGTGACTCTTGGAAACACTGCAAAGCATATTACCTTTATATCAGAATGAAATACTATTAAAGGGAGCTGCAAGATATCTGTGTACCCCTTAAGTTGACCTTTTTCTTTAAAATGCCAGTATTTTTACACAGTAGGACAAAACAAACAAAAATTGTCTAAATAGCTGTCATTTGACAGTAAGAAGACAACAAAAACTCAGCAAAGGGAAGTCAAAGAGACATAAAAGAAACAGAAAATAAGGAAACAACTTGCTGTTCTTTAAAATAAAAAGTCTTTGGAAGCCTTTATGGCTCGCAGTTTAAGCCAGGTTACTTGTCCTCCTTTTCTGTTTGCCAAATGCGGCAAACACACAGCACACCGAGTGAACTGCATTTTCCATTTCTCTTTGATGCACATGTACGTATTTATTGGCTATGCTTCATCTTCCATTTCAGGGGCTCAAGTAATCTTTTCTGCAAGCTTTTCTCTGCAGCTTCATATTGTCCTCTCTCAGCAGAATCTGAAGCTCAACTGTTTCTCTTCCAGTAAAAACAAAAAAATCACATGCCTTGGTACCACCACATTTGAGTTGGGAAGGCTTTCTGGTTTTCCACACCTGAAATGAGTTTGATGCAAAAAGCAGCAGAGTCAGCACATAATGCAGAAAATACATTCTAACAATTTCCTAATACACTGCAATTTTTAATTTATACACACTAGGAAGATTCAGCACACAACAGGAGATAATGAAGTCTATCACCAAGCATTCCAAGCTCAGAAGCTTATTTTTATTAAGCACTAATACTGCAAACTGATTCAGAAAATCTCATTCCATAATCACGTGTTTATCAGTGGCATGTCAGCCCTGTCCAAAGAGCTTGCAAGATTTAATAGATAAAGAAACTTCAAAAATTTAGCATACAAAGTTACGCTGCTTGCAAGCCTACTCGTTAAAGAAAAAAGCTGAAACTTACTTGCAGTATTAGTGACAAGACCACAAATACACACACTGCAAATAGTTACTTATGGTTTGTCCTTAGCTAGCCCTAGACTTGACTATTTGATTTTATACACACACACTGAGTACTGCATCTCTTATTACAACTAATCTCTGTCTTTGCAGTAGTGGCCATAGCAGAAGCCTGGGAATGCCCATAAAAGGCAATAATTGGGATTGGAAGTGACAAAATTAAACACTTTCAGAACATCAGAAATTATTTTGATGGCAAATACAAAACCCACAACTCTTCACTACTGGAACTTCACACAGTCACTAAAACAAGCTCTACTGGCCCTTTGTGAAAAAATACTACTACAAAAATATGCACAAATGCAATAAAATGAGAACATTTTAGTACCTTCAGCAGATGATTCTTCCCTTTCTATTCTTCTGTTCTGGTGCCATCAGCTTGCTTTGCCAATCTCGCCTTGGACTCTAGCCATGTTTCCTTCTACTCTTCCGGCTCCTCCTCATGCTTGCAAACATCTTTTTGAAAGTATTTATAACCACAAGTGTATCACGATGTTTCACGAAAATCTAGCTCCTCAGAAAAGCAGAATCCAATTCAGGTGACACCAGACGTAAATTTTATTTTCCTAGACCTTGGATACAATGCATCTTCAGCTATTACAGGTCCTGGTACATCATACACTGCACATCACCCAGGGCACAACATAAGCATCCTCTGATACGCAGTGGTCCACAACTGTGTGATTCTGACTGCAAAGAAGAACTCAATACGACAATTCTGGGCTCAGCACTGAACCTTTTCCCTGCCTCAAGGGGGCTTCAACAGCCTAGTTGCCAGCTAGAATTTTACCTGCACCAGAAACTGTTGGTCATGACTGAACTTATGCTGACAACACCACTTTTAAGAGAATAAGCTGCACTTCTTACTTAGCTTAATTTTTAGCTTATACCTACCATGAGTAATAATACTACCTCCAAAGAGGAAGCCTAGGAGAGCAGGAATGGATGTCTCTCCCTGACAGAGGGGGAAACCACCTGCTAATTCAGGTCAACACTTGTGGTATTCAAAGAGAACACCTCTTCTTCTGCCCTTCATTCCTTCAAAGATATGATGGACATTGTAATGGAGCAGGCAGTGGGTTTTATACCCTTTTTTGCCACTGACTTCCTAGATGAATTTGGTATAACTGCTTTATACCTCTTATGTTGTCTTCTCCAGCAGTAAAACAAGTATTGTGGTTTCTCTTCAAACCACCTTAGTGTCTACAGGGAAGAGAGCTGTGTAACAGCTGAACTGCTTCAATTTTTGAAGTCACCATTCTGTCATCATTCAGTCTCCTGCCAGAAGGTATATAACATCCACAGTAATGCATACGAGGAAGCCAATGTTCAAAAAGTACCATAAAGTGAAGTGGGAGGTTCCCGCAGTGGGTCAGAGAGGAGGAAGAAAAACAAAACAGTTGTTTATTTCTCATTTAACTTCCGCTCACATCTGTTTAGAGTACTACTGAAACCCACACAAACCTTTCTGTGACTAAGCACACTACACTTTCTTTCATATTCATCAGCATGTCTCAGTTGAGACATCTTTCATCCACAGTGAATATATAAACTGGTGAAGTGATTAAAATATCTAGAATTGGAAACTCAGCAGAACTTCATACCACCAGACATATCTCATCCTGCTGTCCTTTTTAAAAGGAGCTACAGTCATAGATAACAGACTCCTAAGCTTATGACAGACTCTTGAAGGTAAAAGCACAACATTTCAGTAAAATTCATTACCACACACAAGCTTACACACAAAGAAATTTGCCTACTTGCCCCTAGGTCTGTTTGACACCCTGCAATAAGTCAATGTCAGTTTGCATTCCAAAAATATCCCAACCGAGCTGGTAATCCAAGATTATTATTAATAGCATAAAATAAAGACTTTGTAATGGAAAAGTTCATTATATACAGTAACACAGTTATCTGCTGAGAATATCTGTATTTTCAAGCCTCTACAATAAGACTACACATTACAAGTGTCCTAAAATATGGCCAAGGGACAACCCCACAATAAAAAATTAAATTGCAATCACACAGTTGACATTAATCCCCAAACTAGTTAACATTTTCTCACCTCAGTCTAAATGATGAGTTGATCTTTGGTCGTAAGCCACCACTTTCAAACAGTTGTATATGCTGCTGATTATTTGCATGGAGCTTCCAACTAATACATATTGGGTTCCTCACAGAATGAGAGCTGTCCTTCTGCTCTTGAAGCCCTTCATCCTCTGTATCACTGGATCCATCCACCACTGCTTGGAGAAACTTCTTGAGCCTGGTAAGTACATTTAACCTCCACTGCTGAGAAGTTACTCTGCGATTTGGGTTAACAGAGAGCATCCAGGAAAGTTTGTCCCTGCTTTTCAGTCTTTTTGAGAGTTGCTGGTGAGAAATAAGCTCTACAAAATTCTTCAGCAATATAATGCTGCGGTCTGTAAGAAGAGCTGGGTATGCTTCCAATAAAACGTCCAAGACTTTCAATGAATCCTCCTGAATTCCCTCACTGATATGAGTCATGGCACTAGAGAGATGGGCACTTACCAAAGGAAAAAATGGAGCAATCTGTTCCGCTCTTATTCTCGAAGCCAAGAACTGCAGCAGGTGAACGGCTGCTCCTCTGACACTGGAATCTTTGTCTGTAAACACAGCTGCCACCTCACTTATTATACTGGAAAGGTGTGCATCAATTACAAAGGGATACTGAGACAGGAGTTCTTTGAGTCCAAGAAGTGCATTATGCTTAACCCCAGGACTATAGTGATGCATCTGTGAGAGCAGATCCTATAAGGAAACAAACATATACATTTGCCATCATTATTACTTTAAGCTGTTCAAACTTCCCCCAAATACTTTCTGCACATTTTCTCTAAACACTTAAAAATACAGAATATTCTTGTGATATACTGCTGCTCATAATAGCAAAAAGTGTTTTGAACAAACATTTATAGCACAACAATTAACAAAGAATCAAAATTCAGTGATAGGAAAAACAAGATATAATGACTTGTCCTTAGGTCTCATTCTTAAGATTATGCACAACCCTACTGACTCAACAGCGTAATGACCAAAGGCAAGCCCTCTCACTCTTTTCTCAAAAGCAGAACTACGAAACCTCAGCATGAATAGCTTTCTTCAGTTTAAGCAGAGAGTTGCAAGAGACAGAAGGTGACACAAAGGAAGGAAAACAAATCCACCCCCCAGAGAAATACAAGATTCTTTAAAAATGGGGTTGCATTCAGCTTGCTGCAATTTTTTAAAAAAATGGTTTTTTTCCCTAATTGCAGTAAACATAGCAAACCTAGATAAAAGGGCAAGCAATATTCTGTCATTTCAGAATGTAATATCACAGTATACCTTTATGTTAAGTTTTCTATTTTGCGTAGGAAGCACTCCATCTTCTTTAAGCTGCTCAGGAATTTGTATGGCCTTTGTTTTGAAGGTAGTATCAGTTGCATTTTCTAGTTTAGGCTTTTTTTTCCCAACTTTTAATTTCACTTTCTGGAAATCCTCCTGACGTTTCCTTTTTTTAGTCATTCTGATTTTCTGCAAAAAGAGAATTTAATTTGATTAAATACAAAACAAAAGTAGTTTTTCCACCAAAGAGCAGCAACCTTCTAACAATGGCTACTGTTTTCATTCTTTTGTCTATGCATAAACGAACATCCATTCCTGAGACAAAATGCTAGACTAAACAGACTGATTCCATGCAGCTGTTCTTCCAGTGTCCAGAAAACATTCTGCAGCTCCTTTGGCTCTGAGAACTACTTCATCACAAAGCATCCACATATCTGCATCTGCCACTGCTTTATCAAGAGTTAAATTACTGATTTGGTTTTGTTTTAAAAAGCTCCTGCCAACAAAGCAACTTTTTACATACTTGACTCTTGTCAAGCCAAGGAGCTCAGTGAACTGTTCCCTTCAATTGTACATTGCTCACCAAGTCTATTCCTAACAGCACACAGCCTGAACATGTACAATCATAGGTTTAAACAAGCCTTCACCAATAAAAGGACACGAAAAATCCAAGAAAACTACTGCTACACACTGAAAAATTCAGTCTGTGCATTTAAAAATAACTAGAAGAAAGGGCGAGAGAAGAGGTCAAGTGGGCACTTAGAGAGCAAATAGAATGGAAAACTAAGACACTTTTAAAAAGGCCTAAGAAAAGAGGTATCTGAGCCACTACATTTGTAAGCTGTACAAACACAGAGGTACAATAACCAAAACAAATTAAAACCCCCGTAAGTTTCTAAATGGCTTTTTGGTTTTGTTCTGTTTTGATACTGAAGTATTCTTACTTCTACCAGGTAAAAAAAAAAAAAAAACACACACACTGAAAAGGTCTCAACAAACACTACACCACAAATTCTTTTACTTAATCCTCTAAAAAAAAACCAAACAAAAAATCCACCATCCACTTCCCCCAACAAAAAAACCCGAATCAAAAAAACCCAAGCCAAAACCCCAACAATGCAACTGACTAAACCCAGAAATTTCTAAATAACATAGCCAAACAATGATTCTCTTCTGGTGGATGTGATCTTCATCCCTAGATGATTTTCCCAATAGACTTCAAGCTGAAATTTGTGCTGTACTAGAGTATTTCATATACACATCAAAAGGATAATCACTAAAGAATGTTCTAAAACAAACTGTCATCTTCTATTATTTTAAAACAATTTCAACAACTGATTGCACCAACATTTGACTACAACTTAATTTCTGATTTTCAAACATTAGGTTAAAAAAGTATATGCAAGACTACTTTAACTGAAGTACAAATTTGGTGTAAGTAACCCAGCAACTCAAAAGGCTTTTAAAAATCTTGGAGCCTGGTGCCAAAGTAAAAAGGTTCTTTAGTGTCCAACTATAACTACCATGGTTTTATAAACGCTTGATTTTTACCATATGAATCTCTTAGGAAAGAATTACAAGAATTTCACTACTTGATCTATAGAAATAGCTAGAAGCTTTTGATGCAAAAGTTATTTCCACTTACGAGGCTTGCTTTTACAAGAGCAGATCAGCAATCAACATAAAAGCTTCACAATACAGGTGTGCACACACCTGAACAGTCAATAAAGTTATTTTAAAGGAGGAGGCTTGTAAAATATCCTTTCTCCTACTAAAAGCAGCACAATAAATATTCTGGAAATAACTGGTAATCTAAGCCTATCCATTTCCAATTCATATGTCTCATGATAATCAAAAGATAAAATCCTTACAACACCGAAGTCATGTAAACACCACAGTGGCTATAGAGTAAGACATCAGGCAAAACTGCATACAGCTGAAGAAAGTGTGTAACCATTTCAACGAAACTTCTTGCTGAAACAACTGCCTTTGACACAAACTACATCTTATGAGGAGACACAGTGGGAGCTGGGCCTGTCTGGAGAAGTCTGAGAGGAAATTTCATTAATGCATTTAAATTTCTCCAAGTGCCAAGAGGATAAGTGCCAAACTGTTTTCAGTGGTGCCCAGCAACAGGACAAGCAGCAGTGGCCATATACTAAATCACAAGAAGTTCCACATCAACGTGAAGAAGAAATGTTTTACTTTGAGGGTATAAAAGCACTGAACAGGCTGCCCAGGAAGGTCCCTGGAGACAATCCAACCCACCTGGATGCATTCCTATGTCACCTGCTCTAGGTTATGCTGCCTTGGCAGGAGGACTGGACTAAATAATCTCCAGAGGTCCCTTCCAACCCTAAGATGTGATTCGGTGTATTCTCACCTAGCCTTCCTCCAACAGGACTGAGCTAAGTGCACCTGACAGTTAAGGACTAACACGGTTTTACAACCAAAAATATTAAAACAACCTCCAATCCATGCAGGCCTCCTTAAACATAAAGCAGCATGCAGCACTTCTCAGACACTACTTCAGATGTCACTCAAGCACCCTCACCTCAGGCTCAGAGAAAATATTCGGCTACAGGCTGGACCCGATGATCTTGGAGCGCTTTTCCAACCAAATGATTCTGGTTTCACTCCCTCGCAGCTCTCAAGCGGCATCCTTAGCGAACCTCATTACCTTGCTCAGTCAGGAAAATCCTGAGAAACCCGAAGGCAAGGCACACGCCCTAACTAACTCCTCCAATCTGATAAGGCTTTCCCCCGGGCGAGCTCTCTCCGGGCACAGGACAGCGATACTTACAGACGATCACCTCCGCGCGGCTCCCGCGCCGCCAGCGCATCCCCCGCCGCCGTCACCTGGCCCGGACCGCACCGCCCGACACCGCGCCGCGCACGCCGTACCCGAGCGCCGGAGCGGCCGCTCCTCCCGCGGGTCTAGGCCGTCACGCCGCCTTCCTCGCCGTCCCGGGACATCCTTCGGCTCGTTCCCCGAGCGCCTCTTCCCTCCGCCCCGCTCCGGTCGCTCTGCGAGGCGTTCAAATAAAGGCGCGTCAGTGGCGGCCCGGCGCCGGGGAGGCCGCGAGTTCGGCCCCCGGGAGCCCCAGCAGCAGCGGGCGAAGCGGGAGCGGCGGGGGGAGAACCCGCCAGGGGAGGTGGGGCAGGGGCGGCGGCGCGCAGCGAGGTTGATGCCGCCGGTTTCGCCGGGAGCGGCACCCGGCCCGCGCCGCGGCGGCTCCCGCTTTTCCCGCCGCCTCCCTGGCGCAGGAACGTGAGGGGAGGGCGGGTCGCACAAAAGGCGGGCGGCCCTTGGCGCAGGGGCCAGGCGAGCGCCACGGCCCCGGCGAGCAGGGATGGACCGACAAGGGACCGCACCGGGCTCGGGATCCCGATCCTTATCCTCGTCCGCCTCCTCCTGCTCCTCCCGCGCGCGGCCGCTCGCTCACTCACCAACCACGCGCGCGGCAACGCCAGCCCCGCTTCCGCCCCCGCCGAGCGCCTGCCCGGAAGCGGCCGCCACGTGAGCGGCACCGCCAGCGCCCGCCCCGCGCGCCGGGGGGACGCGCGCTTCCGCTGCGGCCGCGCGCGCGGTGGCGCCCCCTGCAGGCGGGGCGGCCCCTGCCCGGCGGGACTTGGGCTTCGTCTGGGATAGGGCTTTTCTTGTGGGAATCTTCCTCGGGAGGGGACGGGCAGACACTGATCTCTTCTCTGTGGCGACCGGTGGGCAGTACGCCCGGGAATGGCCTGAAGTTGTGACAGGGGAGGTTTGGGGTGGAAGAGGAGGTTGTGTGGTAAGAAAATGTTCCTCACCCAGAGGGTGCTTGGGCACTGGAACAGGCTCCCCAGGGGAGTGGTCCCAGCACCAGCCTGACAGAGCTCAAGTGTTTGTACAAGGCTCTCAAGCACATGTTGTGACCCTTGGGGTATCCTGTGCGGGATATACCCCTGGGCGAGGAGCTGAACTCCATTTTTTTCTGTGGATCCCTCCCACGTTGGTTTGTTCTGTGAAGATGTACTCCCTCCTCCTGAAGCACGGCTGCTCCAGCACCACAGCAGACAAGAATGCATTAATAACAATCAGCACCCAGATAAGAACAAGCCCTGTGAGACACAGCTGAGGGGTTACTTAGCCTGGAGAAAAGGAGGCTCAGGGGGGATTTATCACTCTCTACAACCATCTGAAAGGAGGGAGTAGCCAGATGTGGGTTGGCCTCTTCTCCCAGGCAATCAGCGACAGGATGAGAGGACATGGTCTTAAGATTTGCCAGGGCAGTTTAGATTGGACATCAGGAGGAATTTTTCCACTGAAAAGGGTGATTAGACATTGGAATGGACTGCCCAGGAAGGTGATGGAGTCACCATCCCTGCAGGTGTTCAGGGAAAGACAGGCATGCCACAGTTTGGAATACAATGATGGTGTTGGGTCATGGGTTAGGCTTGATCTGAGGCCTTTTCCAACCTATTTGATTTGGTGATTCTTCCAGTGAAGGCACCACAGAGTCAGCATTGGCATTTGAGGTTACTCTTATAATTTCACATATATGACGTGATTATTTCACATATAAAGCACGAGGCATGTTACACATTTTGTACACGCGTACCCAAATAAAGCTTGCTGCTCCAAAGGGGTAACAAATTCCCCTATCAAAAAGAGAGGAGACCCAGGAAGCAACAACCTCTAAATTTTTAATTTCTTGTCAATTAACCTGTGAATACCCTTTCCCTTCCCCTTTCTGCCTTCTGTGAGGAGTAGGAGTTCTGTAGCTTTTTGTTAAAAATAATTTCCTCTAAGCTGGTAAAATATGTAAAACCTAGATGAAGTTTTGCAGAAAATTAATTTTATCTTGGTTTAATTTTCCTTGTTATTGCTTGGCTTTTAATTTTATTACTTCTCTAGTTACCTCAGAAGTCTGCCTTGCTGTTATTGTGAGAAACCAAAAATATATAATAATGCCAACAGCATTATTTAAATATTATCAGTAAAGATAATGCCTTCTTTTTCCCTTACTTTGCAGTACTGGCAGAAGTAAAACATACTTTGGAACAAATATGCAGTTTTCCATTAGTATAAGAATACACCAAGCCATTACAGAGGTGGATACAAGAACAAAGTAAAACTATGCTTTTTCAGCCTCTATTTGCACCAGGTAAGAAAGAAAAAAATAAAAATAATTGTACAGCTGAATGGACTGTGATATTTGAAAATGTTTTCAGAAGCATACACTTGGTGACTCTTACCCAGTTCAGGTTTCTCAGTTTCTTTGAGAGGTACAGCAGCACTCTGCAGCACACCATTCAACCATTTTATGTCCGTGTACTACAGATTTAAGGGTCTTTTCTTTTTCAGCATGCTCCTTGTCCTAGTTTGGAGGACAGGTGTCTGCTAAGAGAGGCAGGAGCCTCTCTTTAGAATGGAGAATGTAAACCCCCTCCCTCCAAATTATTATAATTTTGAAATCAAGGGAGTCTCAGGCAAAGATATGGGAATTAGGAATAACAGTTCTTTACTAGGGAAATTAAAATAGAAATACAGTACTACAAAGAAACAAACCC
>PYHW01010717.1:307168-352679 GCA_013186435.1 Turdus rufiventris
TTGCAGTGACAGATGTGATTCAGTTGGAGCAGTGCTCCTGTAGAAGGTGCAGTTTCCCTCTAAAGTCCAGTGGTGATGTGGAGAAATCCGTTTTTCCTCTGGAGTCCAGTGGAGAAAGGGGCTCCCTTAGTGTCCCAAAACCTCTGGTTTTATTTTGGTAAGAAATGTTGGGCTCTTTCCCCTGGCTGGAGCAACTTCCAATGGTATGCAGTAATTTTATCAGTCACACAGTGGGACTCAATGGCCATTAGCAGAAAATTACTCCCTGGAGGAAGGATGGGTTGTGAAAAGATAAAGAACAATGCCCTGCCTGGTTTCAGTGGATAACCCATTAGCAGAATATCTCCCGCAGAGATAAGGATCACTGCCCCTACCCTCAACAGATGGTGATAGAATAGATACCTTTTATCACACTCTGTATTGTAACCCAAGACACTCCTCCCGCACCCAAGCAAAAAAATCCACCTCAAATCCAAGTTATTTCAACTTAATTGTAACTTTACTTGGAAGGATTTCACAGTAAGAGGAAAAAGAAGCTGTCTCAAGAAAAGGCCGTTTACAACAGGTGAATATTCTGATTTTATTATTTTAATATAAAGATTGTTCTGTACCTTGAAAACAAACAGGAAAAAGATGTTTCTATTTTTATTTTCAGAATTCAGAATTTTTACTGATTAAGTTCACCTTCATTAAGCAGACATTAACACTGTTCCTATACATAGTAAATGGACTGTAAGAACTCTGGTTCCATCTCTGCCTCTGGTAAGAACAGATTTAGATGCATTCCAGAAATTCCTCAGAGTTTCCTTAAAACAGTGTTCTAATTTATCCATGAACTGTTTTTCTTCCTGGGTTTGTTATATAATAAAACTCATAAATTTTGTTACTGTTTTCTTTGTTACCTTAGTTTTACTGCATCTTGCATTCCATGGTATGAAGATGTGAAACCATCAGGATGAGGATTCTCAAATTCCATCCAGATCTCAAAAAAATACAAATTAACACTAAAAGTTCATTTACCATCTGGCCCCAGCATGTCCAAATTGTACCAGTATTCGGCTGCAAAGCTGAAGAGCTTTAATTAGAACCACAGAATGCTACCCAGCATCACAAGCAGGAAGTGAATTTTCATCATACAGCTTCACTTTTAAAAATATTTTTTCTCAAGCAAACTAATTTATAACCATTTAAAACATTTTTTCACCCTCCTACAAAAGTACAAGTTATTAATGATTTAATAAGACAAGTACATTCAGTCAGAACCAGTACTACTTTAGTTGGAAAAAAGTTCCTGTTAAAAGAGCATGAAGGACAGTATAACCCAGCTTTTATTTCACGCTCATATTGGCAGGATAAAAGACAAAAGATACTTTTGCCACCACATCAGTGCCTCTTAGCCAGAGCCTGTTTATACCTGTTGGGATATATCTCTAAATTTCTAAATTTGCAAAACATACCTAACTTCTACTAACTTTGCTGAAGCTTCTGTCCTCCCTAACTGGTTGTAATCCAGGCACTTCTCACTTCAGCACAAGACTGACAGTGCTGACTTTTATTACTTTTAATCTTATTAAGAAAAAAATTGTGGAGACCTGTTCATAACCCTGATATGGGAAAGGGTTTTTGATTACAAAGGCTTTTTAGTCAGTCTCAGCAGCCACAGGGAATATCTGCCAATTATTTGTTGTAGGATGAGTTTGTAGTGCTGAGTGCAGTAGTTCATTCTGCTGATAATTCTTTGTAAAAGAACCAACAAAAAGAAAAGATCAGACTGTCAATGTACAGTATTTAATAATACTGAAGAAAACAAATTAGCTGTTTTAACACAGAAAGAATGAACATGAGCTTTAGAACCTTTCCACAATACAGAACTTTCAGCTAAATAGAGAAATAAATAACAAGAATATCAAACACAAGTTATTAATTTAATTTTAAAAACACTGTACAAAACTTAAACGTAACAAAATAACTCCACTGAGGTCAAATGAAGTAAAACAGCAAACTTACTTCTTACTTCTGTAAGAAGTAACTTAGAGAAAGTAAACATTGCTATATTATCTCTATTAAGTACCATGTCACTGTGTGCTGCCATTGCTTGGTCCCCTCAGAGTTCCACTTTCAGTCAGGATCCTTATAACATTCGGTATATCAATTCCTTAGTTAAAGGCAAACAAACAAAAACTAAAATAAGCAATTTTAGGATAAAATTCACTTAAAAAAACAAGTTATACTGAAATATTCAGATGCTGAGATGAGTTTTGGATCTTTCCTTATTAAAAGAAAAATACCTTGACTGAGAACAATCAGTTTGTCCCTGGAAACTGTAAGCTTTCCTACACTGTCCCCATCTTCAGTGCTCTTTTTTTAACCTTTATGATTCTAAACACACTCTGAGAAGCTTAGAAAACATACACAGGAAACTTCTGAAGAGAAAGCAGTAGTTGACTGAAGATGTGGGAAGGTTTAATAGCTGACATTTATTAGAAAGTTGTAAGCAGAAGAGAGACTACTTGTCTCTGATTCATTATTATTTCTGCATTACTGTGCAAATACACTTCTTTCAGGAATTAGTAAATAAAAAAATCTTCACTGCTGGTATTCACAAAACTAGCATTTCTCCACTTACAGCACATATAAGATTCTACTTTCGTAATAACAGTATGCTTGGTTTTAGTTTACTGTCTCTCACCATGTAAATGTTAGTATGCAAAAATAAGAGAAGAATTAAAATATCAGCAATTATTAATGCCTTTATGGGAAGGCAGCTATTCTGAATTACCATTCCTGAACTGGATCCTGCAAAATTTAGAGGTTGGGAAAAAAAGAATTCCCTTCAACCCTCAAAGTTCTTTGACCTATATGTCCTTAATATTTCACAGAGCTAATAAGTGATGTTATGTATATGTTTATATATGTGTATGTGTATACGTGTGCATGCAAATTACCTCTGAAAGCTGGATTTGATGCTGCTATTTTGTGTAGGGTGGCAGTAACTTCTTCAGCATTCATATTTCTCACACTGTTCAAAAACTCAGTCGTGATGTTGTTCTCATACGCTGTTTCCAAAGAGCCAAAGTTTTGGGGCTCATCTTCATTGACTGGTAAGAACTGCTTAGCTGATTGGCCACTTGAGTAGTCTACAGAAGGGAAATACTGGTTTTTAGTAAAAGAGGATTCTGAAGAGCCTTCATTACTTATTTCTCTAAATAGGGCTTTTCAAAAAAGCATTTCCAGTCTGGCACAGCAGCACTGCTGGTATGGTTCACATCTGGCTGTGCTATGTTTTCAAACCACCAAGCGTCAGAAATGCTGTCCAGTTACAGAAAATCCTGGAGAAACAAGGGTGGGGAGGTAGGTGAAAGCTATTTCCAATATGCTTACAAAAACAGAATGAAAGTTTCAAACCTCATATATTCAAAGTCCCCGCAATTTTTGCTATTACCATTGTAAAAATTGAGGTTTTCAAAAGCTAAACTTCCTAGAAAAACTAGAAAGTTGACATAATACAGAAAAAAAAGAAAAAAAAAAGAAGATCACACAAAATAGCTTCACTAGTATTCTGGGTATCTTGCCTTTTCAAGCATAAGATTGTACTTCCTAGGTTTAAGAAAAACAATCATTTGTGTCTAACAGAAGAAAATTACCTCCAAGAAATGGAGGATTATTTGAAAAAATTAAACAAAAGTACTGAGGCCAAGCAGCTGGAGTATTCAGGTATTAAAGAAAATTATCCATCCTCTACCACATAGCTTTCTACTAACATCTTGACTTGACTAAACATGCAGGAAGCATCTCCTCCATCAAAAAAAGAAAAAAAATATTGGGGGGCGGGGAGGGGGGAAGCCAAAGAGACTTTGAAAGTCCCTTTAGAGACAGTTGCCTTTGAACACAGGAAAGTCAGAGTTGGTACTAACTCAATTTCTCCCTAACTCCTACAGTTAAGTAGGATCTATGTGTTTTAACAGTCTTTCTAATATTAGTAGAGGATGGCTAAAAACCCCCAAAACTATTCATTTATGCTACTTAACTCTGGCTTTATTTTGCTGTTAAGCCCTGCTTTTAAAAAAGCAGGAAGAAAGGCTTACTATCATTTATACAAGGTTCAGTGGTAAGATTAAACCACATTAAAGACTGCAAAACCAACAGTACCAGTGTCAGAGTCGATAATATCTGCTGGAGTTGGGCCAGGCTCTTCTGTGGAATATTCTAGTGCTGCTTCTCCATTATATCCAGCATCCAAGTGCATCTAAGTTAAAAAAAAAAAAAAAAAAGTTTTAAAATCTCATCAGGACAACCTCTTGGAACAATGAGCTACTACATTTTGAATGATTATAAACCAAATAAAAGACCAGTATTTCTGCTACCAAATCTGAAAATTCAAGTATTTATTTGAAAATCATAGCACTAATAACTTCTATGTATACACTGCCCATCATATCTATGTCTGAAAAAGCTCTGTACTAGGCAATGAAGTGATACTCATTGAGCCTAATTTTCAATTTGTCAGATCTAAAAAGGAAGCATTTTACACTCAAAATAGAAGATGTAGTTAAAAAAAATACCAGTTGACAGATCACAGTTCAGAATACTAACAAGGGAATGAGGGAAAACATTTTGGTCTTCCACAATTTGTAGGATAGAAGCTATTTCAGTTAGAACTTCATTGTTTTGTAACATGTCAGCAGCCTCAGAGAAGTACCCAAAACACCTCCATATGTACTGCCTATGTAAAGACAAGTCAGTCACAAGTAATTGTACAGAGGGGAAAAACTGGGTTTCTAATAATAGAAGAACAAGACCGCAGAAAGAACAGTCCAAAGAGTAGAACCAGAAGTTGTGTAAGAAAAAAAATTTCATGTCACTGATGTGCAATTGCATGGTGAATGAAGTCTGGGCTACAAAATAGGAGTGTTAGGCAATTCAGTAGAGAGGAGAAAAGCTTAAATTAGAATTAAAAACAAAAGTAACAGAAAAACTTAGGTATAAGGAAAAGCACAGGAAATATGTGACAAGTTTTTTAGTTTCTATCAACAACAGAAAAGCTAAAATTTTACCCTATCATCACTTCCAAAATTTATGTATTTAATGAGCAAAACTTACAATACGGTCTCCACAGCATTTTTTGTTTTATTGTATATATCAAATATTATTTATATAAATATATATATTTATATTTATCTATAATAATAAAAATGCACAATCACAGGAATCTACAGGTTTGTAGAATAAAACAAAAATAAAATCTGCATTACTTTGTTTGCTGCAGCCTGCTGACGATATTCCACCAGTGCATTTGTGAGAGTCTGTGTAACTTTCAGGATAAATGAAGCATCATCTTCATTCAGTATCTCAAAACTTTGCTAGGGAAAAAATAAAAGAATCAAAACAACCCACCATAAAACATTTTTTCTCAGAAAAAATGAAGTATCAAAATTTATAAACAAACCTGCAGGAACCTCATTTTCTCTGTGTCTCTACCCCTCTGTCAGACTTGGATGGAATTACAAAGCAAATATAGTTTTTAATCCCATAAATGGGGGGAGGAAGGTAGAATTGAAGAGAATCCTAAGAGAAAGAAGATGCAGCTACCCAACACAATCATTTGAAAAGGAGAAACACAAAAATATGCCTGGAAATATATAGAAGATAATGCTTTTCCTTAAGTATTTTGATCTCTTGCCAAGACGCCCGCATATAAATGAATGTGTACCTTCCCTGAGGCAATATAGTCATAATCTATTTCTCTAGAATGTAGCAAAAAGCCAGAATGCTACTGAATTTAAAATTACATGCTGCCTTGCCTTACATTAACCTTCTTTTTCCCGAAAAGGAAAAAGCAGTCTTGAAGCTGTGAACTAGGGAAGCAAGTTCTAGCACCAACAGCACTCACACAGAGGGCTACATGTGTCACCCTCTTGTCTACACCAAGAAAGTTCTGCTGAAAACACTTTTTTGGGGACAAAGTAACAGAAGTCCAGGTGTGTCCTAACAGCTTGAAGTCTTCTGGATTGGAAACAAACACCTTTAAACACACCAGGCAGAGGAAGATAAGTAATAAAAACATAGCATTAAGTTCATATGAGACAGCATTACAGGGATTGTATTACATTTTTAACAATAACAATATTTCTGTCTCCTGTTTTCCACAAGTTATATTTAATGAAGATCTTGTCAAAAGCTAGCTGGAAAAAGAAGACTAAATTGTGGCAAGGATATCTTTGCTATGCAGTAATAAAAGAAATATGTATGAATAATTATTGGACAGCTTTACAGAATACAAACAGCAAATGCAAAAAAGATACCTGTAAAATTACTTTTCACCCCATAAGAAACTTTTGAATCCAACAACAACAGAAACACAAATGCAGCTTTTTAAAAAAATACTGTAGATGCAAAAATAGAAGATTTTCACACTCTCCAAAACAGAACATTGCTCCAATCACATTCCCAACAGTCCTCTTTTCTTCTCAGAGGACAATCATACTAAGAAATATCATATTATATATAAGAAAATCATACTAAGATGTCCCAAAACAAATTCAAGTTTTATTAACAAGGTGTAATCTATATACCTAATAATTCCCTATAAAAAGGAGGAAAAAACATTTTATGACAGTCAATAGTACCTAAATTACCATGCAGTAGATCAGTCAAGCAACTATCAGTGAAGATTTCCATAGAGTTTGTCATGTCAGTGCCCTTATGAAAATCACAGTTTCTGTATGCAAGACCACGACTGCGGTTGATACATCTAACAACTGGAAACTTGTTGGAACCCTGAAGCCTGAGAGTTTTGAACTTTCTGTGCTTTCTGGTTCTGACCCTCAAATAAACACTACTTTTGACTTAAGGCCTTGGAGAAGGCTTCCAAAATTAAATATTGGAATTAGAATCATTAGTGTGTAGTTTAAATGGAAGTGTGTAATATCATATGGTAAAAAGTTTGGAATTTGGGTTTTAGAATATAGCAATAAGTATGGGACAAGATGAAAGTTCTTGGGCAGTAGCTTCTTCTTCTCAGTTTTAAGTATAGTTTTTGGTTAGATAATCAAAAAAAATCCCACAGTGAGTCACAAGTGTTTAGTCATTAGATCAAAAGTATAAATAATATAGCTGTTAGCTTTTAATTAAATAATTAAACCTTAGAAGAACTTTATAAAGAGCAAGATACAGCTCCATTTTCTCACTTTTAGTTTGTGAGCTAAGTGCTATAGATATACGTGTACTATAGATAAGAATTAATAAACAACCAAGTCTGGAACACAAAAATCCATCTCTTGTGCATTCAATCCTATCCTAACTTTAAGTAAAAGCAAAAGAAAAAAGAACTTAACCACTAATATATAGTGCTACTAACAGAAACTGACAGTTTTCCATTCTTATTGATTGTATCATTGCTGTGCATGTGTACATAATAGACATCTTCATCAAGTGAACAGAATTCTGGTGTTTGACACTTTAGAGAGGCAGATTTTGCAGTTATGGTACTCTGGGCCAGGGTAGCGGGGGAGCCCCATTTTAAATACACAACTTGCATTTTATTTCTTAAAAAATCCCTTCTTTCTTTTCTATGTATCCCTGATATTTGTCTTCATTCTGCTTCTTTTCATTACTGAATTACATCTTTCCCAATTTCTCATTTGGAAATTATAGACCAGTTACAGAAACAAAGGAAGAAAAAAAAAAACTTCAGAAAAGGTCATATTACCTAAACATGTAGTGAAGGAGTGAAGCAAAGATATAGTTGAAAAAAATTAATTTTCAATGCAAATAGCTCCTTTGACAATAAACCAATACTTTGGCAAAAAAAAGTATAAATTTTCAAGCTAACAGACATTATAAATTCAGTGACATGAATTTTATTCTGAATCCTGCCTTCTGGCAAAATGGTAATATGTTAGATTAAATTCTGCTTTTCATTACTTGCTACGTTTTAGATTTAGTAAACCAGTGATTTATTTTTTTAATTTTTTTTCCAAATATTTTCTTGCAAGGTAACATTTAACACTCACCAAATAACCCAACAGTTCTTCTTGACTAGTGAATTCTTCAGGATTTCCTGTAAATTCTTGTTGCTTAACATAAAAAGAAAGAGGTCCTGAGATCTATTACATGCAGTAAATACAAATAAACAATAATAATTATGGTTACTCTAAAATTCAAATTGTTTTGTGCTGTTATGAATTGTACACATAGGTTTTCAAAACAATGTAGAAAAAACCTTGCTGTTAATAGTTTTGCCCTAGTAACTTTGTAGCTAATTTATGGTGAATAATATTAATTTGAGTAAGGAAACACCATTGCCAATCCATATATTAATTATTTCCCCAACTATTTGGAAACTGGAGTAACCTATTAACAGAAAAATATTCACCTGAGCTTCCTTGTTTTCTTCCTCTGTTTGGTTATTGGTCTCACACCTTCAAATAGAATAAATAAAACATTCAATTGACTGATCCAGCAAAAATGCCTAGCCAGCCAACAACTGATACTCAGCTTAAATTCCTGACACACTACTACTACAGTAGTTTTGACACACTCAGAAAGAAAGATCACATAATATTTCCTCAGAGAAAGCCCAGTCATTCCAGATCAGCATAAAGATTATTTATGCAGTTTGGGTTTTTTTAGCGTGATTATCTAGCACACAAGCTCCAAAACCCAGAGTTAATAAAATAGCTTGACATTGGTGGTAAGATTTGGTGGTAAGCTGTAAGATTTCTGTACACATTGCAGTGAGATAAAGCTCCTAGTTACAACTGTATTTTTATCAGAATTCCACAAACTTGCCTTTTAAAAATTCAGCCATTAAAAATTACTGTTTTACAATGCAGTCACACAAACAGTAGGCATAAAAAGATTCATATGGCTAAATATTCCTGTGACATATTTGTGCTGTTCTGCCATTACAACTACTACAGGAACATTCCATGCCTTGTCAAGCCCAGGAACCAGGGCTGAGAGTGGCTGGGTGACTCTTAAATTAACCAAAACCAAAGACTACTAAGCCTAAGCCCTCTTTTGCCTTGAAGTGTTTCTTAGGACTCAAAAGTTTAGTACAAGCAGATGATGATAAAAAAATTTACAACTTAAGTTTCTGAACAAACAGTCATCTGACCTACAAAGAAATAAGGAGTCATAGAAATTTTCAGACATTGCCTCAGACAGAATCTTTAAGTGGAAACAAGCTGTCAATGAGGATCTGATCTTAATTCTTTTAAGACACTATATATTGAGCTCATATCTTTTCAGTAGTCTCACAAAAATAAACAGTACAGGTACAAGCTGAAGTCCTAATTTCATAATTAACTTCCAAGTCAGTCTCTCACTGAAACACCTGGCTGCTAACAGTCACCCAGAATCCATCTGAAACAGATTAAGACAAACAAAAGTCTGAGGTCACATTACATACACCAGGTTTTCTGTTGATGACAGAATTTTCAGCTGAGCACAATTTCAGAAGACATGGATTTCACTATGCAAATCCAATATAGACAATTGTCATGTACACATTTTCCTTTAAGTTAAATGGATTTGAAGGTGGTGATTTTTTTCTTTTACCTTTCTGAGTTATTGTCTTTGCTGCTTTCAATAGCATTATTAGGTTCAACCTGTTCATCTGGTTTTGCCTGTTCTTCCTGCCTTTCTTCATTCTCCTCCTGAACATTATTTTCATCTAAAACAATAAAAAATATATTAAGTAATTATTTTTCAGTGTTTTAATTTTAAAAATATTCTAAATAAAGAATACTTCTAAAGACAACATCAATAAAATCTAAAGGTGGAAGTAAGGTATCTTATGAAGAAGTAAAATAAAAATTGAACCTAAAACATCAGTAGAAGTACAGTGTTTTCTTCACAAACACTGGGATTATTCTTTCTTTTGCCACAGACCCCAAGGCTATCCACACAAATGTGCAAATTCACCTTTATAATTCAGCTGTGGAAGCCATGAACAGGCATATACTGTAGTAAATAATTCATGCACTGGTTAAAGTTATAAAAACCAAAACATTAATGAAATTATTTTTCCTCTTACTTTGAGTAGGGTCTGTCAGTTCCCCATCTTTGTCATCTGTTTTTTCTGCATTACTAGGGGGCACATCCACATGTTGAACTTTAGCTTTTAAAGGGCTGTCCTCTGCAAGAGCTAAACAAACATGCTTGAAATGTAGCACAATGGACATTGTCTTGATAGAGGGTGGTTCTACTACTGCACTTCAATTTCACCTAGCTCTGTTTCTGTGCTATAGTACTTACAAACATCAAGAATAATTTTATAAGCATGATTATGTGACAGCATATTAAATATAATCTACAAATTAGCAACAAAGTTTAAAGTATTTTATACCCTGGTTATAATTACATGCCTGTATTACCTAAAATATGTAAATACAGTAATTTCATGACTACAGGGTGCACCCTTTTGACTAAAATTTTCCCTCAAACCTAGAAGTGCGCCTTACAGTCTGGTGTGCCTTATCTGATCTACAAAGTTCGGAAAATTGCAAACCTGGAAGTGCGATCTGCAAACTGAGCCAGGACTCGCGGGAGCTGCGGCTGTGCAGGGGGAGTCGGGAACCGTGGGAGCCGCAGCCGCCGGGCGGGGGAAACCAGGAACCGGCGTGGCCGCCGGCCAGGGAAAAGCGGGGGGAAGTGGCGCGGCCGCGGGGAAGTGCCAAGAAGCGCTGCGGGAAAGCACCGAAAAGCGGCAAGAAAGCACCGCGGAAAAGCGGCGAAAAAGCATCGAAAAAGCGCTGCAAAAAAGCGGTGAAAAATCGCCAGGAAAAAGCGGTGAAAAAGCGTTGAAAAAGCGCTGCAAAAAAGCGGCGAAAAATCGCCGCGAAAAGTGGCCAAAAAGTGGCGAAAAATCGCTGCGAGAAGTGGCCAAAAAGTGGCAAAATATTGCTGCGAAAAGTGGCCAAAAAGCCCAAAAAGCGGAAAAAAATCACTGCGAAAAAGCAGCGAAAAATCGCCGCAAAAAGTGGCCAAAAAGTGGTGAAAAATAGCAGCAAAAAGCGGTGAAAAATGGTGGAGAAAAACGGCAAAAAATCGCCGCGGAAAAGTGGCGAAAAAGTAGCAAAACAGCGCCGCACGAAATGTTTGCAAATTGAGAACCTGCCAGTAATTCGCTGCTTTGTTGCGCACTGCGCAGCTCCTCACTGCAAAAAAATAGTGTGCCTTATAGTGCGGTACGCCTTATCTGAGCTACAAAGTTGCGAAAGTTGCCGACTCTCGGGGGGGTGTGCCTTATAGTCCGGTGCGCCTTATGGTCGTGAAATTACTGTACTCTAAATGTAGTAGAATACCACAAAGTCACATGCAAAATAAGACACATTAACCAACAGGTAACAGTCAAGAAATCTAATTTGAATAGGACATAACTTACTTCAGACCACTTTCCTAGATTCAAAATGGTTATTTTTCCTCTTTGGTGTACAACACTGCTAATTTAGATGATCTCATTACTTCTGTTGAGCTATTTTAAGGTACCATTTACATGCTAATATATGTCAAGTACATTTGTTTCAATTCAAATCTTTATTTTCAGGCAATGCAAATCATAGCAAAGTTCAGCCATCTCGTCAAGTGGCATTCAGTCACACTGTCCGCCTGCCTGGACAACATTGTACTACAGTGAGTTTTAAAACATTAAACTGAGTGGGGAAATCTCACAGATACCACATTCCTATATTTTTGTGAGTATTGGTGGCTAGTAAAACAAAATTTTCTTCCAGAGATAAGAGCTATAACTGTGCTTTAAGAATTCTGTGTGACTTTCTGTACTGCAAATTAACTTCTAGCACAGAACTCCAACCTGCTCCTTTTGTCCAGCTCACCAAAATGCTGGTGAGTATCTGATACTGCAGAGACTACCCTGGACAATTTGCACCCCACTGAGCACACTTACATTCTTGCCATTTCCTTCTCACTGTTTGAACACTTGTAACAACCTAAAAATAAAACCCATTTATGTTAGTTATTTTGTGGATAAAATTATTTCATAGATATTTCATCAGCATTAATTTTATTTTTTTTTAGGACCAGTAGTGAAAAACACGTGTGTAAATCCCTCAATGGATATTCAAAAAGTCAGTAAGTTAGTTAGCTGGACATTCATTTACCACAAATAAATTTCTTCTAGAGCTTAGAAAAAAAAAAGAAAATTAAACAGCTGGTTTCAGAAGATATACCAGTAAAATTAAACCAGTTACACACACTTTGTTTAAAAGTTCCTTAAATCAAGAATGGATTGCTATGGATGTAATTAACTACCTAGAAAAAAAAAAGTCTACAAAATATAGATGGAAGTATTTCTGTATCCATAAACATAAATCTCAAGTAAAATGAACAGTCTCAAGTCAAGAAGAAATTCAAGTGGGTCAAATGAAAAAGTTGCTGCCAACAGTCAGCTGCTTTTCTTTTTAAGCAGAGGTTAAAAATGAAGGATTTGCAGACAGAATGGATTTGATCATCTGAAATCTCTCCCTGCTACAGCATTCATTCTTGACTTGATCCTGCAATAGTCCCATACTTGTTTTTTACCAGTAAAGTGTAGGATCAGAGCAGTTTCTAATCCTTGAGCCTAAGTGTGACAGTATCACACAGAAAGAAATATAGGTCTTTTTTCAGACAGGCAGGGCACTGCCAGCTTTAACATAGTAACTCAACTTTGGAAGGAGACATCAATGCACCTTACGTAGCATTAGCAAGGGATCTTATCAAGAAACACTGCAGAACAACCAGGATGCTGACAGAAATTGAAGTTGATGGATAAAACAAAATTAACGTGTACAACAAAGAACAGTGGGCACCTCAATAAGCTTGTCATGAACCAGATGGTGGGAAGGTGCACCTCAAGAAGAAACTGCTTCTTGGACCATTATCCTGTCCACATAAAGATATTATAAATAATACTGCAGAGTAAATATCAACAGAGAGCAGTATGAAGATATCTCCACAAGAATATGTCTCTAAGGGTGCAGCTCTCTAAGATTTCAATCTTATAGCACTTCTGTGATCCTATAGCACTGCTGATTATCTCATGTCAACTGAAAATTCCTGCACTTCTATCTGTACTATCAGAATTTTTACCTGGCTCCCCTGAGAATTGCAACGATCTGCTTACAAAGCAGAAACTATTCAGAAAAGTTATGAGGGCAGTTTCCTAACAACAAAGAAACAACTTATTTTACACTCACACAGAGCTGAGAATTCATTAAATATTAGTATATATATTCTGCATTATTTATGCACTCAGGGAAGTTTTGTCCAGAATAATCCTGGAAGAATTACTAAAATGACAAAAAACACTTGCAATAAAATTTTAAAAAAGCAACATTTTCCCACTTTCCAAAGCAAATCCACCCACTGTAACAGAAATTATATTCTTTGTTTCTTTATTAAATATAGAGCTTCTGGAATTCCAAAGAGAAATGTACCTGTATTTGTTTTCTTCCTTCTTTCTTCTCAATTGTTAATCCAATTTGCCTAACTTTTTTGTTCAGTTCAGAGCCTTTACACTTAACTTCATCAGATTGTGCTATCTCTGGATAATGTTGTCTCTAGAAAATAAATGCAAGTCCTTAAGTCATACAACTCCTTCCAGATCCAGCACAGTTAATAATCACAGGAGATAAATCAACTTCTACATATACATAGCAGAACTTATTAGAATGGTTATGCACGGAATAATTTAGAGAACTGAAGCTTCAGCTCAAAACAGGGTTGACACCGAATGCTGAAGTGGTTGCACTGGGCTTTGCTTGCTTGGGTCTAAAAACTCTGGAGAGAGAGATTTCTCCCTTTCTCTGGACAATCTGCTCCAAAGCTTGACTGCTCTCACAGCAAAAACTTTATGTCAAGTAGGAAAATCCCCTGCTTGAATTTATGTTCCTGCCAAGAAGCTCCAAAAAGGCTCTGGTTCTGCCTTCTTAATAACCTCCTCTGAGGTACTGGAGGGCTACTGTTAGATCCCTCTTGACACTTTTTCTTCTCCAGCCAGAAGAAACCCAATTACCTTAACTTCTCTTTACATTACATGTGTGCTTCAGCCCCCTGACTATCTTGGCAGCTCTCCACTGGACTAGCTCAATTTCATAAATAGCTTCCCTTTCTGCAACAGCACAAAACTGAACACAATACCCTGGATATGGCCTAGCAAGGATCAAGAGCGGGGGAATAATCACTTCTTTTGATCTACTGGCTGTACCCTTGTTAGTAGAGCTCAGCTTGCTGCTAGCCTTCAGTGACACCAAGGTACACTACTCATCTTGAGCTTGTTATCCACCAGGATCCCCAGGCTCCATTTTCAGCAGCGAAAATTCCAGTCATTTAGTTTCCTGCCTTTACTGCTACCTAGGGTTAATCCAGCTCAGGTGCACAATTTACAATTATCCTTCATGAATTATTATAGTTGTATAGTATTTAATAATTTAGCAGAGATGCAGTTAACAAGTGTAAGATTCAGAATTGCAGGAAACAGTTCCAAGTAAGCAAGAAATGCAATAGCTGAGAACATCAAAACTCAGCACATACATCTAAACTAATGACCAGAAACAGTATGGAATTTATGAAAGACATCACTGCAGATTCATAGTAGCACATCCAACATTATGCCTAAAGCTGCCCCAAAATACTATGTGAACTCAGCTGTGTATGACTTTTGAGATATGCTGAATATAATACCAATTTTGAGAGACTTTTATGGGAAGTATCAAAATACTTTTCAGAATATTGCTTTCTCAATTTTGTTAAAGCTCATCCTAACCCAATGTCTTCAAGTAAACATTCAAGGACCAGAGAGCCTCATTTCTCTAAACATATTGCAAATGATAATGTGTTTGAATGTTTGTGAGTTGACATGAACCTCAGGAGCTTTGTCATAAAACAAGCAACAGAACAGACATGTCTTGTCTAGCCTCAAAATAGGAGTCAGATTTTCCCTCCTCTGATTGTAAATCACAGTATCTAATAATCTAATATGTATCACATTATCTAATATGTATCACGTTCATTTAAAAATACGTTCCTTCTAAAGCATCTGAAAGATGGAATAGTTTCTTTGATCCTGTTCTTTTACATAATACAAAAATCAGTCAAACATCTATTTCTAGTCCATTTTAGCTATAGATTTCACTACTGGTTGACAAAAACAAAGTTAAACTCAGTGTCAAGTAATGGATAGACTTAGACATTACTGATGAGAAAAATTTCAAGTCTATTCATCACAGTTGCATAAATGCAATACAAAGATTTTCACAAAAGCTTATGTAAGACCTTAATTTTGATTTTCTAAAAATCAAAATATGACTAACAAATTCTCTCCTTAAATCATTACATTAAAACAATCAGTCAAACAAACAAACAAAAGAACTTACCAAGTATGCCAGTCTGTGCTTGGAGCCACAAACATGCATGAACATGTTATTCAGTCCTGTTTTAAAGTAGCATAGTTGACATTCATAGAGAAAAGGAACATTGTCATTTGTTCGGTATTCTATTATGTAATTGAGACCTGTATTGAAAAAAAGCCCAAACAATTTAGGAAATTTAATGCTTGCTGGAACAAATCATCAGTGCTGGTTGCAAAAGAACTGATCTTCAAGTGCTGACATATAAGGAAAAGACTACTATTGCATGTCAAGTACATCAATGAAGACTTCTAGAACCATCAGATATTTTCTCTTTTGGGTATCTAGACTTTTTGAACACCAAAGGTATAAAACTGATGGTTTTGGGATGTCTTCTGTTTACCACATAAGATTCAAGAATTAAAAAAAAATCCTAAAAAAATAATAGCAACTATTATTTTTTAACTATTTAGAAGAGAATGTATTTTAATAAATGTCCCTAGCTGTTTTTTCTGGGTAGTTCAATTGTGAAGAGCCACACTGATCTTTTAAGTTAAAGTTCATTTCTGTCATATCACTTTAGATTGTTTCTAGAGAATATTGTCAACATGAGATATGAAATCAAATATGTTCCAGGCCAAATCCAATGATTTTGTCACTACAATCTGTCACTTCCATACCATACTACTGGGTACTCCGTGTAATAAGAAGAATACATTACCTAATTTTACATTTTAGAAAACTGATCCTTACTCTTTAAAGCTAAATATCACAAAACTAAACAATTTCAGTATTAAATGCCCTCACCAAGTGCAGGTTCTGAATCTTTACATGTATTTAGCTGGTCTTCCAACGTCTGTTCATGAAACTTCTCTGGCTCAAGTGGCACTGTAAGAAATTCACATACAAGTGAATTCTTGCTCACACATGGTCCCACATCACAAATGAAATCAGTTATTACAAAACATCATCCCTCCCAATCTTATTTCCACTCTTTTTATAGCATTTGAATTACAAAAATTAAGGATTATTACAAAATATTACTGCAGATTGAAAGTATAATGATCAGAAATGACTTCCCAATGACCTGCAAAGATATAGATATCACTTGTAATGTAGTACCTCAAAATTTTTTATTTCTTCCAATTTTTTTTTTTTCAGGGAGATGTGGGGAGAGGCATTAAGCATTCTTACCAAAATCAGGAAGATTTGCAGATGCTTTCACCTTCTTTCCTAAGCAACTTTCTGTTTTAACTAAGGAAAAACAAAAAAACAAAGAAGAAAACAAAAGAAAGAATCCGAAAGAAGTGGAAATAAATTGTTAGTACAATTGAAAGAACAATTTGGTAAAATAACTGACTCTTTTCAAAAAAATTCTTTGAGGTTTCGTTGATAAGAGCAAACTAACTTATGTTTCGTTTTGAATGTGCTAAAAGATTTTATTCACAGATTCACAGATCATTCTGAGTTGGAAGGGACCCAAGAGGATCATCGAGTCCTATACAAGTCCCTGCTCACACATGGTCCCACGTCACGAATTAAACCAGTATCCAGCCCAATCTTATTTCCACTCTTTTTATAGCATTTGTGTTGCAAAAATTAAGTATTATTACAAAATATTACTGCAGACTGAAAGTACAATGAACAGAAATTAATTCCCAATGATCTGCAAGACCTGGACATCACTTGTAATATTGTACCTCAAATTTTTTTTATTTCTTCCACTTTTTTTTGGAGGGGAGGAGAGTGGGGGAGGCATTAAACATTCTTACCAAAATCAGGAAGATTCACAAGTGTGTTCAATTTCTTCCCTAGGCAACTGTCTGTTTGAACTAAAAAATCAAAAACAAAGTATAAAACAAAAAGTTCCACAGAAGTGGAAGTAAATTGTTAGTATAAAGAAAATTTGGTAAAATAACTGACTAACTACTATAAAAAAAACTCTGAGCTTCTGTTGACATGAGAAAGCCAAGCTATGTTTAAATTAAGCTTTGAATATGATAAGAGATTTTTTTTCACAGATTCACAGACTGTTCTGAGTTGGAAGGGACCCACAATGATGGAGTCCAGTACAAGGACTGAATCCATGATCCTGGTGTCATTAGCCCCATGCTCCAAAAGATGGACAAAAAACATTCATTCCTAACAACAACAAAGTTATTTAATGTCAGGCAATTCAATGAAGCAGGGAAAGGGGAAGATCAATCAAATTCAATGTCTCTAAACATTTCAGGACATCCAGGATTTTCAGGACATTTATTCATCAGCATACAGCTGCTATATATTTCATCACTTAAATCTCTTTTACAGTCCAAAAAAAATTCTCAGATCAGGTAAGTCCAATGACTTGAACAACAACTTTCAAACTGAATTCTAAGAGCAGTGAACTGTAGAAACCTGAAAATACATTTTGGTGCATCATGAAACCAAGTTAGGAGAACAACTGTGAATGTATGAGACCTTTACTCCTTCTAGAACTAGACCAGGTCATCAAGACCCAGGGAAGGTTTAACAATTTATTAAATCTATTAAATGTAAAATATCTTAATCAGAAGAAGCAAATTAACCCCTTTACAAAAACAAATATACAGTATGACTACATGCTTTAAGAAGCATAGTTTTTAAAATTATATTTCAAATTTTGAAGGTCTCTAATGTCTTGAATTCTTTAGGATTTCTCAAAAATTTAATGTAAGTGATTTTTAGTATTCTAGCTAGTGCTTGTTACTCAGCTTTGCATATCTCTTGCTCACTTTACTGATTGATTAGGTAGTTTTATCACTAAAAAATACAAGACAGGTCTTAAAGGACGAGTCTTGAGAAAATGTTTTTCTCATAAGTTTCATACACAACTACATTGGGGTGGGAAGAAACATGCAGGTACAGAACAAAGCAGGAAGCAAAAAATCTTGCACTTACCCATGCCATGAGCTTTCAATGCTTCTTCAATCTAAATTACCAAGTTATCAACCAACAAAGAAGAAAGACACTTAAGAGTCAAAAAACAATAAAGCAAAGCTTTCATTATATGTAAAATAAGTTAGATTAATACCAACAGCATAGACTATCTCAGGTGAACAATGACATGAAAATTAAAACAGCAAAACATCCCTTTGTCTTCTGGAGATTGTCTATGATTGAAGTAATTCCATTCTCCCTTTATTAACAGACATGTATTCTCATGTATTGTCTTTACTAGACATAAAGTTGTAACATTTTGTGACAGGACTAATGTACAAAAGCAAGTTCTACTTCATCACAGTAGGAAAGACAGTAAATTAACAAAACTAGTTTAGTATCTGAAATAGCATGTTTCAATTCCATAATCTATTGCCTAATAAATTGCCTAAATCTGACAAAAGGTGCATACAAAAATTGATCTTACCGTCTTGTGTTTTGTTCCAAGGAAGTGAGTCTGCAAGTTTAATGCAGAAGAACACCAGATTTTGCAAATCTAGATCAAAGAGAAGTATTTCTAGCACTGCACACAGACCAAGAGAAATAAAATACCACTGATATCAAAACAGATCTACTATGAAACTGTTGGTATAGGTTAAATTCTACAAAAATACTACTACTTCAAAGACAAACTAGAGCAGCCTCCTAAAACTGAATTTTATAAGGCTCCAAGACCACCAAAACACAGCTGGAATGAACCAGAGCCTCCACATCACGTAAGAATTTCAGATGCTCCAGAACTCTGCAGCTATCTCATAACACATGTGGGTATGTGTGGATAAATGAAGACAGATCCAAGCCCTTCCTCACTCACTTTAGAGGATGCATGAGCCACAAGCATGGCATAATTGTGACAAGCCAGACACCTGCCTGAGGTGAGCTGCATCCACACTAACACACTTATTCTCATCAGTTTGGGGCCTGCCTCTCTCACTTTGGAAAACTTCCCCATCACAGCTGTTTTATTCATGGGCCAGTTCAGAATGGGAGCAGACTGGGTTTAAACTCAAATGAATGAACAGCAGCAGCCTAGCTGTTTTCTTCTTCTCTAAAAATTCCAGTATGCTTTAAAAAAACAGCAATAAACCTGACAACCAGAGAAATCAGGATTTTTTGTTCTGAACAGGAGCTACACTTAATCATCCACTTTTAAGAAGAATGCCTTTCTTTAGAAACATAATATTATTCATTTTAATAAGCAATTCTTAACACACATCCAAGTCAAACATGACAAAGTCACCAAAATAAGTTCAGCTCCTGTGCTATTTATCAAGCTTGCTCAAGAAGAAAAAAAGAATGTTCACACTTGGTTTAATACAACTTTGTTCCACTGAAGTCACATCGTATTAATTACAATTTTCAGTAAGTAATACTTACATTGCAGTAAAAGGGGTTTACTTGCTTCTTTATATCATTTTCAGGGTCCATTTTCAGTCTTTAGATGATTAAAAAAACTCTAGGAAAATAGCAGAAAGATTGCAAATTGTTGTTTTAGCTTCATAAAACGATTTACATTTTTGTTGCGCCTATATGAGGCTGGGCACACTCCAGCTTTAATTTATGTAATAAACAATAAATAATTTGCATAACTCGCCTTGAGTTATATTCAACCTTTACATTTCCAGGTTATTGATCCTACTTCCAACTCGAGAGCAAAACTACAGAATGGAAGGAAACAATTGTTCTCCGTGAGTTTCCCTCGGGAAAACATTAGCGTCACCAGAAGATTACGCAGACCAGAAACTAATGAAACAAAAACTAATCCGGACCATGTCAAGCTTCCCCTTTCTTTCCTGGGACAGGACAGCGCGCATGGGCTGGGACAGATGTCACACACACCGGGAAGAGCCAGCACGCAGTGCCCGGGAAGCAGGAGGCACACGGCGGGGTTTGGAAAGAGGGACACGCTCCCATCCGGACCGCGGCGGGGAAAGAAGGGGTGGGAGGCTGGGAAGGAGGGAGGGAAGGAGGGAAAGGAGCGAAGGAAGGGAAGCAGGGGAGGCCTCGAAGCTCCACGCTCCACGCGGAGAGCTCCATTCCCGGCACTTCCCGGCCCGCCGGGATGGACGCGGACACAGCTCCCGCCGGGCGGGCGCTGCTCACAACTCACCGCGGCTGCGGCAGCGTCCAGAGCCCGCAGGAGCTGAGGGCGCTCCCCGCTGCCGCCCCGGCACCTGCCACCGACCCGCTTGTGGGCGGGAACCGCGCCACGCCGGGCGCGGAGGAGGCACGGGAGGGTGGCGGGAGCCCGGGCGGGCCGGGGCACGGCACCGCGCGGTACCGCGGGCCGGCAACTCGGTACCGGCGGCGGGCACGGAGGCGGGGCCGGGCCGCTTCCCTTCCCCTTCCCTTCCCGCAGCCGCCGCTGGGGGCGCTGGCGCGCAGGCGCGTGGGGCGCCGGGCGCTGTCGGAGGTAAAGCCCGAGCTGGGTCCGCGGCCGCCGCACCGGGCTGGGGATTCTCCATCCCGCTCCGCCCCGGTATCGGGATGCGGATGGGCACGCCGCGCTAGGGACGTGCGGCCCTGCAACTCCACCCGCTCCCGGTGCCGGCGGGGCTGCCCTCCCCGTTCCCCGGCGGCCGCTGGGTGTTCGCACGCCGCTCCCCACAACACACACAACACAGACGGACACACACACGCGCGTTTCCCCGCGGCCGCAGCCCCGCGGCCCCGCCGCACCTGAGGCGCGGGGTCGGGCGGGCCGGGTGTCCCCGCGGCAGGGCGGCGTGTCCCGCGGGAGAGGCCGCACCGCGCCGCCCGTGCTGCGGCGGGCGGGAATCCAGCGCGGGGTTTGCGGAGAGCTGGAGGGAGCGGTGCCGGCGGCCTGCGGGCGGGGAGGTGAGGGAGGCGGGGAAGGAGGGAGGGAAGGAGGGAGCCGAGCGCCGCTTTGTTGCGAGGAGCCGGCGGGGCCGCAGGGTGGGGTTGTCCCCGGCGCCGGTCCCCGCGGGCGCGGGGTGACAGCGGCCCGCCCGCCGAGCCCCCCCCGCCGCCGCGGCTGATGAGCCCGCACCGCGCCGCAGCCCCCGCGCCCGCCCGGCGGGGAGCGGCCGCCTTTGTGGAGCCGGGACCTGCTCTGCTTTCTCCTTCGAGCGTGAGAGGGGCTAGCGAGGAGATTGGAGAAAAAGAACCACCAAGCTCGAGTTAATGTTTGAGAAGTTCGGGTGCGGGAGAGTCTGGTAGGATTCCTATGTTGTGCCTATTTTGGATGGATTTCAGGCAGTCGTTCGGGATAACAGCCTGCGTCCATTACCTTGCTTGCGGGAGGTGCTTTGGATGTCCTCCATAGGTAGCGGGATGACCCGCTTAAACATCTATCTGTGTGTATCTGTAGTGTAATATGATAAAGATACGTATATATTTTAATACATTTCTGTGTACAGCTGTATAAAATCTTAGAGTAGAAATTTGGGTAAAGTACTGTGAATTTTACTAATAGATTATTTTGTTTGTTTGCTGGATGATCCATGATAACTATTCATTTGTATTGAAACGGGGGGGGAAAGCAACCAAGGACGTGGGATTTGTAAAAAATCTGATTAAAACACATTTTCTGTGTAGATCTCGTTCAGATTTGCAATGTGCTTTTAATTACCTAGCGATTTCAAATCTCAAGGTAGGCAGGGTCAGGCCTGGAACACTCATGGAAGCTCAGTGAGGAAAACCTAACATCTGAGGAAGAAGAGCACTGTTTACTGCTGGTTTTGTCATTCAAATGAAATATAAACCCGTTGTGACTAGTTTGGGTCATTGCATTTCCATGCCTTTCTTCCATTCTCAAGCACTGGATGAAAAGGACAGAATTGTGTTTGATTTCCAGTGTTGTTGATTATTGGCTATGTTTAGAGCTTCACCTGCAATTTAAGTTAGAGACATACATTTTATTTTTATCAATCCTTAAATATTTCTGGTAGTAATTCTGTTGGCACTGGTGAACTTCATTTTCATCCCTTAAGTGACCAGTTTGCTAACAAACTCTTTTCTTTGGGTTTGGTTAGTGTAACCTTTTTAACATTTAGTATAAGTCTTCCTCCATAACTTTCTGCATTTTCTTATGCCTAAAAAACATTTAATAGACTAAAAATGCTCACACATGCCAACTTAAACCGATTTTTTTTTGCTTTTACTGGGATTCTGTGCAACTGATTGGAGCTTGGGTGTCTGTTTAGATGTGTGTAAGCAAAATAATGCATGTGTGTGACTTATTTATAAACATACGTGCATTTCCTAACTGGTGTAATTTTTTTGTTCAAACTATTCTTCCAGCAGATCACATCACATCACATGCCTTATAGTCTTTAACAGAAGAATGCTGCACAACATTTCAAAGTAAAGATGAGGAGCTGAGAGATATTTCTGTTGTCTCAAAGCTGTAGAGGTTTGTGTGAGAAGACAAATACTTAGGACACTGCTTTGTTTTAAGGCAAGTTGTGAATTGAGTCATGCCAGGAGAAGATATTTAGGATAAAGGGCTTTCTTACTGCATGTGTCTTGGAGCTTAGGCACCTGTAAGAGTTGGAGAAGCTTTCCAATCTTTGTTTCTTGGAATTTACTCTGCAACTGTCATGTGCCCACACAAATCAATTCAGTTTATGGGATGAGCTGTGTACAGTAAACTATTCTCATTTCAGCACAGATTCCTACCTGCTAAATTATATCCCAGGCATATGTCCTGGAAGGACTGCTTAGCCTCGAAATGGAAATTCTGTGGGCTTGTGAGAGTCCTTTCTCATATTCTGCAGAGGATCCAGTGGGCTGCAAGAAGGTGAATAATATGTGTAAAGAAAAAAGAGGTGACTATAAATACATGGTAGTCTTTTGACACAGCTTTTCAGTATTCTAACTTCTCCTGACATCTTGAGTGCTTTTTTGTTCACCTAATTGGAAATGGGCTTTAATACATTGAACAAAGTAGGCTAAGCATGTAAGAGCTTGAGAAGAGTCTTCCAAAACTCTTTTCTTCTGTGTATTAAACTGCCCACACCAGTTCTTGAGTTCCTTTCTGCATCCTAGATCATAATCCTGGCTTCTTCACAGAAAGGGCACGAGTGCAGTGTGTATATTTATGAAACAAATACTAGTGGAAGGAAAGACCAATATATTTTTCTCAGAGTAGGACTTAATGTTTCCATTCTTTAATGTTTAGTATTTGAACTTATGACTTAAGGGGATCTCAGATGCTACCACAGTAAAAATTATCAAAGTAAATGATAGTCGGGTGTGAAAGTGATACTTAAATTTAATCCATCCATGAAAGATGAACTTTTCTTCTAGTACATAATTTGTTAATATATCAGAAGTCATATTTATAAATGTTTTAGATATTTACTGACATCAGCTGATCTCGGCCAGTTTGTGGAGCTAGATATTTAGCACATGGAATCCAGAAGTCCTAGTAATGTTGTTTAACTTTTTGAATATAGTCTCCAGTGTTCTGAAAATCCAGTTTTTCTTAATAAAGGGATTTTCTAAACATAAACATGTAATAATTATTTTCGTCTGAGATTCTCTTACCTTTTCAGAACTAGAAGTAAGATTTACATGCATCTGTAGAAGGTAGAATCAGTCCTTTCTGATCACATGGAGTGATTCTGGTTTTTCAGGGTCATAAGCTATTGGGCCTTGCAACCTGATGGTTGCTCCCATTCCTGGGTGGAATTGAGATTAAGATAGAGAACCAGTATTTAGTCCCAAGAATTTAATTTCAGCATCTGTCCAAAGCAATTTAATGGTTAGGAATGATACAATAAGTATGTATGTAAAATAAATTAGTAGATACATTCTATTCCGTTATGGTTCTCTTTTATTTTACTTGTTTTCAGAGTGATTTCGTGGAGTGAACATGCCAGTATCTTTGCTAGGATGTCAATTTCCTGACTACTTTTTTTTTTCCCTCATTTGTGTTTTATTTAAGGAATTCCTGAAGCAGCTATTCACTTCTGTTAGACCTAGACATTGTAATGACTGGTATGCAATGAAACAAGTTTCTTACTTACACCTATTTTGTTCTGTGGGTTTATAGCTGTTTAAGAATTCCTGCCACCTACATGGGGGCAACATTAAGTTTTCACAGACCATAAAAAATAACTTGATATAGTGTGACAGAGGAAATACTTAATCAAGAAACTATCTTCCTTATGCTCAGCCACCCAGCTCTCTTCCTTCTTTCTCCTTTTGCTTTCATGTAAAATAAACCAGCTCTTCCATGAGCAGTAGCACTATTATATTCTGTTTTCTTATGGATCTTTCCCTTAGTCCCCTAGATCCTGCCTGCTGCAAAAACTTCTGCTCTCCCCTTTCCTTGTGACATCAGTAAGAGACAGCAGAACTGTGACTATCCAGGACCCACATAGGTGCTGGAGATAACCCAGTCAAGCACCGACAGAAGGTGCAAACCAAGTGTTTGCTGCCTTTTTCAGTGGGGTAAAACTTAGCTGCTGGCTTGACCTAGACTATTACTGACTTCTATTCACTTTGCTTCAGTTTTGCTATTCCAGGCTTTGTTCCACTGTGTCCCCAGTTCTTTGACTTCTTTGTTTTGCTGGCGTCATGGTTTAACCCCAGCCAGCAACCAAGTAATGTGCAGCTGCTTGCTCACCCCTTGCCCCCAGTGGGTTGGGGAGGAGAAGCAGAAAAAAAAAATTAAACTTGTGAGTTGAGATAAGAACTGTTTAACAATTGAAACAACATAAAATATAATAATAACAATAATTATACTTGTAGTGAAAAAGATAGAGGGAGAGATAGAGGAAGAAAACTCAAGAGAAATTATGCACCATACAATTGATTACCACCTGCAGGTCCCAGCCAACTCCTTCCCCATTTATACACTGAACATGACATTTTATGATATGGAATGTCCTTTTAGCCAGTTCAGATCAGCTGTCTTGACTGTGCTCCTTCACAGCTTCTTGTGCACCTGCTCTCTGGCAGAGCATGGGGAATTGAAAAACCTTGACTTGGAATAAGCACCACTGAGCAACAACTAAAACATCCATGTGTTATCAACATTGTTCTCTCTAAATCCAAAACACATCACTACCAGCCTCCAGGAAGAAAATGAACTCTGTCCCCACTGAAACCAGGACAGCTGGGTTTTGTCCTATTTTATGGGCTACACAAGAAAGATGCTGTTTTTTTGTGAGACTTCCCATTTCAATATGAGCTTGTCTGTTAGCTTTCTTTCAATATTAGCTTGTCTGTTAGCTTTCTTTATAAATATAAGTAGTTTAGCGGAAGAGATGGGAATAACTGTAAGTACTAAGATGTTTGGAGGAAAGGATGGCACAAAGAAAGTCCTAGTGCAGTGGAGTTAAGGAAAAATCTATTGAGAAGAGGAAACCTGATGGTGACATTTAGTGCAACTTCAAGGAATGTTATGGGAGAAATAGTAGAAACAATGAGCAAAAAAACTAGAAAATTCATTTTGGGAGAGTCCTGGACTATTAGGGATATGAACCAGTTAGTTATCTTATATATGTTATGTAGTTGGGTTTAATGATAAAAAACAAAATAAATGAGAGCTAAGGCAGCAGTTCTGCCCAAAATCCAAAAGTAATTTGGGCTACATAGATACAGCAGAAAGGAAGGGGAGAAAAGCGTGTGAAGATAAAAGAAGCAAAAATACATAAATACATTTTGTTTCACAGTCATATGTTGTTAACTCAAGACAACACTGGTTTTTTGTTTGGTTTTTTTTTTTTAATGGTCAAGAATCATCTGTTACAGCTACCTTTTTCCTATTGATTTCATCAATGCTGAGCTTGAGAAGAGGTGGTTGCTGACATGGTGTAAGTGTATAGCAGTGGTTGTGTTGAGTTAGGCCAAAACTCTTTTTAGCCTGATTGTTGGCTCCTGAGTGACCAGCAGCACAAGTGCAAGGAAGTGCCACACATGGCAGGCCAGCAGTCAAGGGCAAAGGACCGGCACCTTCCACGTGGTTGGTTTCTGTAGTTATTTCTTGTCTCCTTGCAACTCTTGCTGCTTCTTGGTATTGTAATACAGCTCAGGATCCTGCTGCCTACTGGATATCAGTCAGGGGGACTGAGCATGGGGGAGAACCAAGCTGACAGGTCTTTGAAAAGACAACTTCTTACTATCATTGCTCGTACAGCTTTCAAATCTTATAGAGAGAAGGGATAAATTAGTTACACACAATCAGCAAGGACAGAAGAGGGTATTTTTTGTACCCAAACATGCTCAAGGTGGCTTTAGATGTAAACCTGAAGCTAGAGGGGGCATGGATATTGGAGTTTGCTCCTAACTTCAGGGTTTGGAAAACTTTTTGTGAGTGAAAAAGTGAAACGAACAGGAAAATGAGATATTAACAACAAGATACTAAATAAATACTGAGTATTTTGTATCAAGACGAACACAAACACAACTGTTCATTATAGTCCACTTCTGACACTGTGTATCCACTAAAGTGGTAACACAAACCAGCATGTAATTGTGTTGTATCTTACCTGATCATTGCATTATGTACTCTAGAGCTACTCAAGCTATTCTAGAAAATAAAATTAATCAGAACCCCTTAGGAGGGTTATTTTGCTGAAATACAGTTTCCTGGTACTGCAACCAGTTCTAATTTGTGTTTGTTTTTTTTTCTTTTTTTTCTTTCATTGTTGCTTTCCTAGGAATTTTGGCTTCTTGGAGAAACAGTAGAAAATGCAAAACGAAATAATAAAGCCTGCTAAATACTTCTCAGAAGTGGAGAAGAGTGTGCTGCTTGCATTAGTTGAAAAATACAAATACGTGCTTGAATGTAAAAAAAGTGATGCAAGAACTATTGCTCTGAAACAACGCACCTGGCAAGCCCTAGCTCATGAATATAATTCACAGCCCAGTGTATCACTGCGAGACTTCAAGCAGTTAAAGAAATGCTGGGAAAATATCAAGGCACGGACAAAAAAGATAATGGCACATGAAAGGCGGGAGAAGGTAAAAAGAAGCATTAGTCCACTTATAAATACTCACATCGTAGGGAAAGAGAAGATTGCCAGCATAATGCCTGAGCAAATGTACTTTTTGCAGAGCCCACCAGAAGAAGACTCTGAATATCAACCTGATGCTTCTAGTCAAGGTATAAATGTTGCTGTAATGATGTGAGTAGTATTGCTTTGTATGTGATTTTGCCAGTGATTCTTTTTCAGCAGTTCAAATCTCTCCACTTAATTGTGACTGCTAGATATAGAAAAGTAATTTCAGAGCTATGATATTACAAGGCTCTGTGTGTTCCCCTCAGCCTCAGGGAGTTAAAAGGGTGTGAGATTTTTCACAATTTTTTTCATCTGTTTTTGACATATCTGCTGCTTTGTGGCAAGCATCACAGTTGCTATCACGCTGGCTTTTAGTCCCAAGGATATCTTTATCGTTTTTAAAGTATCATTTTGCTGGTTTAAAAAAACAAAACAAAACAAAACAAAAAAGCCACCAGCAACAAATTGATACACAATTGCCTGCTGCAAGAGATCCCTGTAGGCCTTTCCTCTGTTTTCAAGGACTAACATGAGTTCGTAAAGCCAGCCGTATTTCACACTGTAGTCCGCACTGGAGAATGGCCTTTCTGAAAGAGTTCAGCACTATATTCTTCTTTGTTTGGCAAGCATGCCCAGAAGGAATAATTCAATACCAGAAGGGAGGGTGGCTACAACAGTTTCTTGCAAATTTTATTATGTCAGGATCTCACACAGAAGGCTGTCCTTGCTCAAAAGACAACAGTAGCTACATTGTAAGATAACATTCTTAGAATGTCTCTTTCATAATTGCATTTACCATAATTAATCATTGGGATTTAGATAGGAACGTATTTTGAGACTCTCATTTGCAGTGGAACTGCAATTCTGTTCCCTGCATAGTCTCTTTATTTCAGAAGAATTGGTAGAGCCTTCTCAAAGTTAGAATAATGTGATTTTTCTCTTAAAATATACACTACTGTGTTTACAACATCTGCAGCAGAAAAAAGGAAAGAATAAGAATCATTCTTCCTGGTATTCCCTCAGTCTTTTGACATTCATGTTGATGCAGTTTCATCTGACACTCAGATCTTTCATAAAAATATTGCAAGTCACGTATGGATTTAACTTAAATGGCTGCATTAAGGTTTTGCTCCAGACTCAGCCTAAATTTAGGAGTCCACTAATAAGTGTCTACATTCACTTGAATCCTCTGAACTCCTACTATAGCCTTGGAGGTCTTTCAACAGAGCCCCAAGTGGTTTTGTTCAGCCCATTGTGCCCTTAATATTGTGCAGCAGAACTGCATTGAATAGTGGCTCCTGTGCTTTGCTACTGGAGCACAAGGTTTGGATGCATGTGTCAGTAAATTATATTATCATATTTCTGTTTCTTGAAGGAAAGGAAGAGAATACTGTAATACTTTTTCTTCTTTTGTTTGCAGAGTCATTTGTTGTGTCAAACAGAGAACTTTGTGATGAAGACAAAGAGCTGGTACATTTTCCAGTATGTGAAGGTACCTCCCAGCCTGAGCCTTCATGTTCTGATGTCAGAATAACAGCAGATAAGAACTACAGAAGTAAAGCATCTCAGGAAAGTGCTCTGAAAAAGATGCATGAGGAAGAACATCATCAGCAAATGTCGATTTTGCAGCTCCAGTTAATCCAAATGAATGAAGTTCATGTGGCAAAGATACAGCAAATAGAAAGAGAGTGTGAGATGGCTGAAGAAGAACACAGGATAAAAATGGAAGTGCTAAATAAAAAGAAAATGTATTGGGAGAGAAAACTGCAGACCATTACAAAAGAATGGCCTGTATCATCCTATAACAGACCCTTTCCTAATTCACCTTAGAACACAGAAGCGCAGAGAGTCAGTCTGATTTAGCACATTTATGAGTTACACTCACTGGAAAGAGGGTTTTCTACTGTGAATGTACAGTGACAGGATAGGTGCCTGGCTGATAGTGAACACACTATGACTCTTAATGTTTAGGAAACAGTGGTATAGTTCACCAAGAGGAAAACTATTGTTCATTTGTAGGTAGTTCTGATTTGTTTGACTCACAGACATGCACAGTGTTCTAAAATGTGAACATATTTTTCCCCTCTCAGAACACCCTTGATCCTTGTAAAATTTAAGGTACGCTGGGTGTTCTTTCATTGGGTGTTCTTAAGAAAACTTAACAGCTTTAAACATCAGGCTGTAGTGTTTGTTTTGATTTCTATCTCTTCCTATCTACCATTTCCTAAATGTAGGCAAGGGTTGGAGGTGCTCTCTGCTATTGAAACAAATGTGATTGGCACCTATTAGTTGGATCGTTCTGCTGAGGCTTAGGGAAAATAAATTAGTTAATACAGTCCATAACTTATTCTTCCTAGAAGATGTGAAAATGAAGAGGGGCAATGTAGTAACAACCCTCTCCTTCTGAAGAACAGTGCTATTTCCCAGCTGGCTGGCTGACTGAGACGATGGTTGTGGAATGGCCCTCCGGTTGTTTGAGACTTCACACTTGAGATGTTAAAAAGAAGGTGACTTCTTCCTCAAAAGCCACTGTGCTTGTTCTTTCATTTCCAGGCCCATCTTTTATTGAAGTAGAATACCCAAACAGGGGGGGGTCAAATGCTGCTACCAGCACTGTGTGCTGTTCACCTGGAGTGATTCTGAGGGGAAGAGCTTTTTAAGAATTCATAAAGCTCTCAAAATGCAGTGAGCCAGCCAGTCCATTGGCAAAGTCTCCCTCTATCTTCCTATGCAATACTTGATGGTGTAGCAGCTAGCTTGATTACTTCTCTGTAGCTAGACAAAAAGACTAAGACTCACCCTCCTTTCCTTCTCATAGGGTGGGAAGCAGTTCAAGGGAATCATTCCCATCTTGAAGCACTGTTCTGATTTGTTATGTTCTGTCCTGTGCATTATGGTGGTGTGTTTCTTGCCTTTGCTGTCATTGAGGGGTGATGGACATGATTTGTATGAAGGCATTCACATGAAGGTCCCCACAGATTTTGGATGTCCAGAATAGTAGATAGTAGGAAAGCACAAATAAAGATAATCTTTACTCTGGCAATCATTTATTCTAGTGGGGCAAGAATTAAGAAGTGATGTGAAATGCAGAACCCCGCCAAGGATTCATAAGAACTTCTGGTGTGTGAAAACCTGTTTTACAGGAAGGTGTACAACCATTATTTGAAGCAGTGAGAAAAATGAACAAACTCATAAATTTTCGTTGAAAAATCTGAGTATCACATTATTCAATAAAGTATTTTCAGATCATGACTCCTGAGGGCGAGTCCATGCGGTGAGCAATGTATTCAAAGCAGAGTATGTTACAAGGCACACATTCTCAGTTACACCCCTGTCTCTTTCCCTGGATGTCCATTTTCCTTTTGGTTTTGTTTTGGATTGAGTAGGGTTTTTTGTGTGTGTGTGGGTGTGGGTGTGTGTTTTGACCTGCTTTCACTGCTGGTGATTCATCTTTGCAAGCACTGCCATTATCAACCGCAGGACTCGCTGTGGTTAACAGTGTGGTACCTGCACTACTTCCTTAAATGTGCTAAAACCAGCAATCACAATAGGAGCTATTTATTACAACTCATTTTATGTGACAGAGAAAAGAATTATGCTGGGCTGCTGCAAGATAAAAACCTAGGGCCTGGGTGAAGCTGCAAGATAAAAACATAGGGCGTGGGTGAAATCTGAAGACAGATGTTTTTGACCACAAACTCAATATTCTTATAAATTGGCTGTGTAAACAAAGTGCAGGAATTCCAAAGAAGGATGTTGTTATGGGCACTTTTATTTTTCTGCTGTATGAAAACACTTCTGGAAGGTATAATAACAACAGAGGCAAAAGAAAAGTAAACAGAAGTGAGGACCTTGTTGTTTTGAGATTGCATTCTGTGGTCTGGAAGATGAGTCAGTTATTTGATTGGTTGTGACAATTTTTCAGGCACCATCCAGAAAAAATGGTTCAGGAAGACATTTGTCTTAACCGATTAAGATATTTGTCATGACCTTCTGCACTCGTTCCAAGTGAAAGTAAATGGAAACCAGGTGTTAGAAGGTAATGAATGGAGACAATTTCAGCACTGTAAAGAGGGCAAGAATAGAGAGACAATCCAGGTCTAGATAGCCCTGTGAAAATTATGAAATAGACAGAGAGGATCTCACAAAATGTGAGATAAGAGTAACTTGAACTCCTAGAAGTAATACAATTGCTCATGAAAGATTGTTTTATTTTTATATTTACAAATCCTTTAAAATAAGCATGTTTTCAAACTGTACTAACTGTACAATGCCTTGCTTCTTGGTATATTTTCTTATTCTGAGACCAAAAGTTACAGTTCTTAGTTCTTAGAACAATAGACCCTTTAAATTCAGGTTCTATTTAAAAGAAAGAAGATCATAAGAGAAAGATTAGAAGGAGCCAAGATGAAGGTATGAAAGAAAGAATAATCATTACAGGCATAGGGGAATAATGGGAATGTTACACCTAACATAAATTATACAAGATTATTTTGTTGTACAGAAATAGATGGTTCACAGGTGACACAGGCTCTTGCTTTTCCATTTGTAGTTGATTGTTGGTTGCTGTAAAATTGGGTAATAAACACAGAAATGTAAAAGACCAACAGGAGTACGTAGTGCATCTCGTTGCCAGCCTTTGGCTTTATTAAGTGATCAATGTGATGGAATTTAAATTACTCAAGAAATTGCTTTTGCCTTTGTTGTTTTTGTTGCACCTACTCCCTCTGGTAGTGGGGTTTATAATTTCTTGTGTTTGACTTTTCTTATATGTAATATAGTCATCTCAGATAATATGTCCATTTGTTTCTATTCCTTTTTTTCTAGCTTACATCATTCAAATACTTCACATAATTGTGTTTTCCTGTTAACCATTTGGTCAAGGTATATATGCATATTCTCCAGGTTTTTCCACAGATAGAATGCAGGAGTACTTTAAGAAGAACATGCCTGTTCTTTTCTGGATTTGCTATCAAACTTTTTGTCAAGAATGAACTTTAAATATACACAGAGCAAAATGATCCCTTCTTAATTCCATACAAAAACATGTGTACCAAATATGTAGTGGCCATTGTTCTCAGCCTCTGTATTCTTATGAAGAGAAACAGTGGCCTTCTGGACAAGGTGTGGTGAATTCCTTTATGCTCCCCAAATTAATGTGAGCCTAGCTCCAGGTACTGTCTTTCCTTGGAGGTAATCTAATTTGTTGCCTAGTATAATTTTTTTCGTGTCTTGATTTTTTTTTCTCCTGAATTTTTTCCTTATCTTTCTGTTCACCCTTAGTTTTTAAAGCAATATGAGCAGGGGATTTCATTCAGAGACATGTGTTTTGCTCTTTCCTTCCTCTTGCCCATACTGCCCATATCACAGCATTTGAACATGAAAGGGGTTCTCCTCTAGCATCACCTTCCCTTTCCACAGAAAGCATGGTTAGTTACCTTTTCCACACAGCTGCCAGTACATTCTGGATTCTGTACACAGGCTAGGAAACATATTAGAGGACTTTGAAGAGAGGTTAGTATTGAGAAAGGCCTGTATAAAGAAGAGCACTTCCCACATTCCAGCTCCATGTCATTTGGGGGGACAGTCTGTGACCATGATGTCATTCATGGGGACCAGAGCTAATGCAGGGTGCTGAAGCTATGTGAGTTTGATTCTTCCTAAATCCTTGGGGTTCTGCAGAAGTTAGGTTTGAGGTTTCTTGGTAAAAAAAACTTCTTTCTTGGTAGTTGAAGAGTCTCAGTGGAATCCTTTCACAGCTTCCTCAAATGAGAGTTCTTACCTTGACAAACAACTGACATCTATTCTACTTCTTTCAGTGCCCAGACTGCTTTAACACCAGAGCAGGGGAGCTTGTGGCTTGCCACAAATCCTCTCTCTGAAGCTCCTTCCTACACTGCAGAGATGTGTTCAGGCAGGGCTGAAAACACAGCCTTCCCCAGCCACTGCTCAGAGCAGAGATCCTGACAGAGCAGGTGCACCTCGGGTGGCTGAGCTCAACACTCAGACTTTGGGCTCAGCACTTAGACTTTGAACTATTACTACTCAGGGTTGCAATATTCCTACTGCAGTCCTGTGACCAGAGAAAGAGGGAAGGCTGAGGGCTGCCTTTTTCTGAGCATATATGCAGCTGAGGATATTACAATGTATTTTGTTTAATGACCATTAATTTCTGTGTATTTCCAATACCAAATTTTAGCAGTCGCACAAGGATTTGTATGATTGTTTTTCAATTATCTTTTGCAGATTTTTTTTTTTCTCGTTGTAGTTACAGTGGCTTTTATGTGTCCTTTTCCTTCTTCCCCACTTGCATTGTAATGTTCCAGTTTTGTTCTGAATCTCTGTGGTTAGTCTGTACAACCACACGTTCATGTAGTATCATGTTTACAGGTATTTTTCTCATTATGACATTGAAATAATAAACTGCTACACATTAGTATTTTGCTACTCTGTGGGTAGAGGAATTACATGTAAATCTTAAAATAACATCTAATTGATCTTTTCCTCACGAGTGGTCCTGTGATTTCATATTTTGAGCTAGGTTGCTATTTTTGAAAGTCTGATGCATCTGATGCACCTTAGCTGCTTTCATAAGATAATTACCTGTCTTTCCACATTATTTTTCTGTTTCTTCTCAAGAAAGCTGACTGTGTATTCACACATCATCATTTTTCCTGAATTCTGTACATTTGATAAAAAGGAAGATGACCATTTATTGCCATCTGTAAGAATAGGATAATCTGTTTTCCAGTGAAAGCAAGCAATGGTCTCTGTTGCTGGTATCACAGACTGACTTCCATGCTGACGATCAACTTGATTCTCTGATTTCTACATAAGGTGCACGTAGAAATGTGGACAGATTGCTGGACCTAAAACTAGATCTATAAAATAGAGATGTACTAGCTGTGGCTCTGAAAATTGTATTGTTCTGATGGTGGAGGGACTGGGCATCTGACAACATCATCAGCCATGTTAATAGCAAATTAAAAACTTGCGAAGTCAAAAAGAAAAAAAAAGGGCTGGTTTTCAGAATGATTCAAAGTGAAGACAGCTTTTAGCTGTCCCAAGAGGTAATGTTGACATACATGTCAAATGATACCCCCTCATTCTCTTCACTTCTCTTTCCTTTAAGATCCTGGACACTTCTATCATTCACAAGTGCCTGACAGTAAGAAAAGTAACTTCAAGTAGGAATCGCAGCAGAGTTATTAGACCTCACTCTTTGTAAAACTGGAGTTGGATAGTTTTCAAAGACTGTATTACCCAGACACACATGCACACACACTGTGGAAAACCATGTGAAATCTGTCCAGCATATAGTCTGCAAAATGACACAGGATACACAGCAAGGAAAAGGTTGTCCACTCCATGGCTGTGGGTTGTAAAATTATTGTATTCAGGAGAGTGTGTGGATGAAACTCACCAGATGGTCAACCTCTCTAAGAATCAAGAAGTATTTTTGCCAAATCTAATCTGTCAAAACAGCCACACACACAAAAAAAAAGCTAAAGGAGCAAAAAAAAAAAGAGTTTAAAAATTAAACACTCAAATTGCTAGAATCAATCTGTTCCCTTCTTGATGAAGAGCTGTCTAGATACAAAGCCTACATTAGATATATATATATGTATTTAGGGAAACAAGTCTCTGTTTTAACAGAAATAAGGTAAGATTGATTTGTAGATTTTCCTTATTTTATTTAGGTGAGTTTTTAAAATGTTTTTTAAGATTGTTTGTTTTCCTTTTGTTGCTCAGTCCAGCTTCAGAATAGTTGTGTGCTTCAGTCTCTAACCAACTGTTAGAGCACCTCATGAATCAAATTTGTTTGGCAAGAGAGTTGAAGCGGGCTTTTATTCAGCACAACTTAAGATCGATTGTATTCCACAAATCTTCAGATATTCCTTCTCAGATATAAGAGGCTGTTCTTGGAGAGACCTGAATCTGAAACTGGAATTATATGCCTATTTAGTATTAATTTATTTTTTATATGGCTCTTGTAAGTTGCCCAAGCTTTGCCCATTATTTGGTCATGTACAGATCCCTTTTCTTTTCTTAGAGTTATGCCCTGAAATTCTGTACTAAGCCACAAATGGACCAGCTGAATTACCCAAAGAAACTCCTGCCACACATTCTGTGTCACACTATAATGGGAGGAGGGGGAGGAATCCTGCTTCTGTTAAATTGTGAAGTTTTGAAATTTGACCTCTTAGTCTCACCAAAGCCTTGCCAAAAATTGTTTTGTTTTTAGACACCTATGTGGTCCCACTGACCACTTTTTCAGCCCAATTATGTAATTGCTTGGCTTTATAACTATTTGAATTCTAATCCCATGGATTGTGTGAAATCTGAATTGACACACACAACATAAACTCCATTTATTTCAAAGAAGTCTTATAAATACTGAGACTGAAAAGTGCAAATCAGGGAGGTGATGTGATGAATTTGGTATTTCAACTAGGGCAAGAAATTTTGGCAGGCTGGGAGTTATCACTGCTGACCTAATAGAAAGGTTCAACCTCTGCTTTGGGAACAGTAATATCCAATACAAATATTGCCTTACCTCCAACTTTCTGTCTAAAATGAAGCATAATGAGAAGTCTTTGCCAAATAAAACAACACTGATTTCCAAAATGCATTTAATTTGCTTTCAATTGCTGGCCTGCATGAGGGCTCTGAGGCTGGAATGGGCGTTAAGTTGCACTCCATAGATGGCTGAAAGCATAAAAAATCTTCCCCTACTGATATTATCCTGTTCCCCTCAAATGCAATACTCCTACTGGGATATAATTAACCACATGGTGGTGCCAGTTGAACCATGGCAAGGTGCTCACATTCTCAAGTTGTCTGGCCTCTTTTCTAGTTACCAAATCAGTGGTAGTGGATGTATTTTAATTATAAATAAGAGGTTTTAGCCAGCAGGAACAACCATCATTGCTAACTGTATCAACGAGGTGCCTTCTCAAATTGCTAAGGCAGCAAGTTCAGAGGTAAAATGAATCAATTATCACAACAGTACTTTGTCTCAGCCAGTTAAAACGCTGTCTTATGGAGTAAATCTTGCTTTTACTGCTCTAGTAGACCGATAAAGAAGTTGCATACTTCCAGTTTACATTTCCACAATCCCACTGAAGACAGAAAATTACTCTACACCATGCCATGGCCTCAACAGATGAGTGCTGATCTCTGCTCTCAATCTGGTCCAAATGCCACCAACTCTACTTCTGTAAATCCTGTGCAACTGTGCTGTCAGGGAGCCAGGCTGAGACCATCAGGTGTGGGACAAGATTGGCTTAAACTTCAGCCCTTCTCTTACACCCAGCATAGACACAAGTGGCTCAAGCCCCATAGCAGAGCAAAATTAAGTCCATATCCTTCGAACACAAGCAAGGACATGGTGACAACTATGGGCAACTTTGGTGATCCATAAAACTGGCTTTGGGTGGCAAACAATTTTAAAAAAAAAATATTGTACATTAAAATGTTCCAAATCATGGGGCAACTTAAAATTATGCCTTGTCAGTGTTCTATTACCAAGAGCTGTGAATTAACACAGCTTCAATCTGACAGGGTTTTTTTTAAATAATAAAAAGAAAAATAAAGCAGATTGTGTTAATCCATGTCCACTTAGATACATGCATAAATTTAATCAAATTAACATATTTTTGGTAATATTTTGTATTCTCAGCTACATGTGGACTTTCGTATTTGTTTACACTTTCCACTTTTTCTTTTCCTCGAAATTTAAGGTTAAATAATGAGAGATCCCATCTTCATCATCTTGAGATGCAGAGGTTATGACATTTTACAACAGTAGCTGAAAAAAAGAGTTCTGGGAATCAGAAAATGCAAATAGAGTGATATTCCAGTCTGTCCTGCTTCCCACAGACCTAAAGGCACAGCCCTAAGAATGCCCTTCTTTTTGTGACTTCATTTCTAAACTTCCAGTCACAGGATGTACAAGCTGTTCTACCACCAGTTTCCATCCAGCAGCACTCATGCAGTTACAGGGCTTGTTCTTCAGAGCCCTGAAGAACTGACTTTTGGCTGACTTGTATTGCTAAGAACCTCTTGTTCCAAAAAATCACACAGTTTAACAGAATTACTTTTACAGTACCCAAGAAGTGGAAATGCTTTAGGGGATACTATGTTTTCAAATGTGTTATGACCATCTCTGCTAGTGCTACCATCTTGTGATGGTACATTAATGCTGGCCATATTTTGAGAAGTTTTGTCTCTCCAAGGTGAAAAAGAAACTTTCGCTTTAATTTGGCAGTGACCGAGGGTATTATTTGAGGCTGTGCCACTTGGTTCTTTTTCCACCATCACTTTTTCTTATCCAGCAGAATCTTCCCCTATTTCGCATGCATATTCACCAGTGCTGAAATTGCACCTGAATTGAAAACCTCTAAAAGTGGTAATGTTTCCATGTGTGTTCAGGGGACTCAGGATCACTGTAGTCCAGATGCATTTGCATCTAAAATATTGCCATCACAGGAGCTTGAGAATCTCAAGGAGAAACCTGAATCCAGGCATTCCTCATTGTCTTTTTGTGTAAATGGTCAAATAATTAGGACATCACTGTTTCTTTGCACCATGTTTTATGTGACATCAGATTCTGTTGTATTTTAATAATATGTAAAGTTACATTTTGTCATGTTTGTGCTTACGGTCAGTAAGAATCAAACAGAATGAGCGCTTAAGTACTGAGCTACTTGTCATAAGATACTCGAAGATGTATGGCTCCTTCTGATACTAAGTATTTTAGTGGAGTATTTGGTGGTGTCTCTTGTGGTCTTTGCCTTTTAGTAACAACAGTTTTTCCTGGGGTTTGTTTTTTAAGTTGTGCTAAAAACTGTACACTATTAAGATCTCCTTTTTAGCCAAGAGATAGCCACTAGGTTGATCTGATTTTCCTAGCATAGTGTCAGCCCAGTCACCTCACCTGTTGTAAATGTTGTTTTAGTATTTTAGTGCCTCAGATGCTACCAGAGCTGGTTCTGGCGTGCACAGAAGTAGCTTCTGGAATTGCACCTTTAACAAATTTTTTTGTACTGTTGGTTTTTATTAATTAAAAATACCCATATTATAGTTTGAATCTCTGAGGATATCTTAGTGTCTGAATCCTTAGAAATGCGATGAATGTAGTTTTCATTATCTTTATTGTGTGGCTAATTTTCAGAGCAAATTCTTTGTTTTTCCTACAGAAACAGTGAGTAAAAGGAGAAAAGGTAGGACCCTAAAATACGTATATTCTCTATATTCTCATGGCTTCCCCAGGAAGTACCACTGGGGAAAGAAATTTAATAATTGTTTAAGCCAGGGGAATGTACTGTATGCTTGAGATTCACAGCATATGTAATAAGGATGACTAATTGTACATTTTAGTGCCTTGTTTCTTGTAAAATGTTTAATCATAAATTACTAAACATAAATAATTATGAATTTCTGAGAAAACATATCTAAATATTGCCAATAGAAACTGTATATTCACAGAGAAGTCAATAAATCATCATCTATTGTTATACATTAATTAGATGAGATTTTTAGTCTCCATTCTTTCAGAGTTGTTTTCAAATAATGTCATTTAATTTACACACAACTGCTATTTCTGTCTCTTAAACTAAACTCCACTCAACAGCATGGAACAGAGCAACTCTTTTAGTTGCACTGCCAGATTTTGTGGGAGAAAGTGCTGCTTGTGAGACGTGTTGTACATATTCACCACAGAACTTTATATTTGGTTTGATTAAGTGCTGATACAGTCATAGGTTCCTCTCAGATATTCTCACTGTAGACCTATTGGCAGACAAGGTTTAAAGCTGAGTTAAGCACTAGCAGTTTGCTTTTGGACAGCCTTTTTGACAGTGTCAGGCACTGCTGGGCAGTAAAAAGAATTGGTTCCTACTGAGAGCACCTTAATAATCTCAGTTCAAAGACTATGTAAAAATCCAGGAAACTAAACTAACCATGCTGTGACACATCCAAGAAAGCCAAAATCTGTCCCATGCATAGGCAGCAAGATGTGCAGTGGGGTTTGAAAACCCACAAGACTGAGTGCTTAGAAGGAAGGAGAGGAGAATGAGAGCAGTAAGTGGATAAGGATAACCTGACCTTTTTCCCTGCTTCTCTAAGTTTTCTGCACAGACAATGTGCTGAAAGCCACGCTGCTGTGGAACAGTTTTCCAATGGTGTCTTGTCTATGCCACATGTAGAACCTGGTAGTGAGTAGTATTGCAATGTCCATCCCAGAGGAACTGGGATGCAACTGTAGGGACAGCTGGATTCATGTACATAAGACCATGCAAAAGCTGTTCCAGGTCAGGCCACAGCTCCATCTAATGTAGAGTCCTACCTACAAAAGGGGTTTGTAACATCTGCCCTGTAAAAAGTTAAAATAAGTGTGAGTGTACAACATTTCATTGCATGCACTGCTCCATGAGGCAGTGTCTGTAAGACCATAGTGGAATCTTTGTAAATCAAGATCTTTAATGGATTTTTCTTGTATAAATCTGTGCAAGGTATTTCTGAACCCATGTAAACTATAAGTAACAACGTATTCCAAATACAAGCAGACTGAAGAAATACCTCTCTTGATCAGCTCTAAAGCCAATTGCTGCTAATTTAGCTTGCTGCCCTTTCTCTACATATATAACCTTGAGTTAGGAACTCACAGATCTTAAATCTTAAAAAAAATAAGGGATGCTGATAATAATAATAGTTCATTCAGTCTTTTTCTCTTACAGCAACACAAGGTTGGTTTTTAATTGATACAGAAAAATATCAGCAATTCTCTTCTAGTGTGTTTGATCAGAAGACCACAAATGCTTACAGGAGATGTGAAAGAAAAGAGCAAGAGTAGAATAATTACATATAGAAGTAAGGACAGAACTTCATTTTGATAGTTTTCAAGCAGACACTCTTCACTCAAAACTGTTTGCTGCTTTTCTTTGCTAACTCATTTTCAGTAAGAGAAGGAATAGTTCCACTGTGTTAAAAAAACCCTTCATGCTAGATGATTGCTTTTGGCCAGCAGAGTGCTCCTCAAATCATTTCATCTTACTGAAGATTTCCAGAATGTGATCACAGGACAGCAGAAGACAGGTTTGAAGGTTTCTGTCTACAACCTTTATATTACCACTTTGGATTCCTGAACAGAAGTAACCAGGTTTGTGGCTGACAAAAACATCAAACTCAAAGTTTTTCCTTGTAACCAATTCTACAAGATCCAGTACAATATTCCATAATAAGGATTTTTTTTTTCTAGATTATTTGAATGTTCCATGATAATGGTAAATCCATGAACAGAATGATCTCATATTACAAATGGTTATAAACCTGGTTGGTTCCCTGAAGTGGCTCACTACCACGCTGCCACCACACCCCTTTAATTTCTAAACCAGCTCGGTTGGGAGGTTTCACACTTCATCTTCTTGGTGACAAAGTGAAGAGAACAACACAAGCAGAGTCCACTTCAAAGTGGAAATAAATGTTGGCAAGGGGCAGTGTTTATCAAACAGAAGGAAATGGAAATCGATTGTAATAAATATAGACAAGGAGCTAATGAGGTTCAACAGTAATAAATTAACAGTGAGAAAAGAGGTCTTGACCAGCAGACCCAAATACAAGAAGAGAGTTTCTGAGGTGTGCAAGACAGAGAACAAAACCACTTAAAATTTTATCTGTATGTTCCTATTAGTATATGCCAGAAGTAAATTGTTATTGATACAAAAAAAGGAAAATATTAAAAGTATTAGTACCTTATATATTTAGAAAACAGTGAGATTATTGTTTTATGGGTGATGGCTTACTTGTCATAGAGGATGGCTAAGAATCCCATAGTCCTTTCTAAAAAAAAGAGAGCACTTGATTTCTTCTAGAGGGAAAGACCAAATTTGGAGGCTTCAGGTTTTTTCATTAAAATGTGCAGAACACTTGCACCAAAACTCCAAGGAATAATGGCTGACCATTACTGCTCAACTGATACTCATCTTGGAAGGCTGGGGAAATTCTGCAACCTTGAGGCCCATTGATGGTTGCTAGTTGAGAAAACCATCATGAGGGAAAGCTGTGTGCCTCTACAGAAAAAAACCTCACAACCTTATCAAATAAATTTGATTTTGTTCTTAGACAAAGTCAGAATTATGACCAAAAAATGTAACTGCACTGATAAAAATCACACGAGCATTGATAAACTCAGTCTAGCATGACCTAGGAAAAAGAAACACTCCAAATTAAATGGCCTTAAATCTACTTACCTGACTGGCAAAAAAACCAATTGAAAAACTGTTGTTGGTGAAAGATTTCTCTAGAGATGTTCCAAGGCATTAGTAGCAGGCATAATTTTGAAGGAAACGTGCAAGTCATCACTGTCATTTACAGCTGGCACCAGTTTTAACAAGACAGTGGTGACAGGGCGGGGTGTACACATGATGCAGCCTGACTTGTTCTGTGAGATGGGCCAGTTTATAAAGGCATCTCAAAGCAAAGACAAAACTCTGAAGTTGGAACTGGCGTACAGAGGCTACAGAGAAAAGCCTACACTCCGAGTCAGCAGTGTTTCTGGATCACTGGGGCAGGCTCCAGAGGGCCATAAAGGCAGGATGGTGGTAAGACATAGAAGTGCTACCTTCCCACATTGCCCTGGGGAGAGCAACAACAAAATATTGCCGGACCTCACACCCACACTTCACACCGATGTTATAAACTGGACAGGTGAGGGAGCTCTCGAAGCGACGGTGAGAGAGGATGTCTTATACCAACCATCTTAATGGGAGAAGTCGTTTGGGGCTGTGAACTGGAATTTGGTGAACTGGTGTGAGCCGAATACATAATAAATCCCCATAAAAAGATTGCTGAGCGGCTTTTTAACTAGAAAAGAAAAGGAGCAAAGGAGCTCTAGCAGAGTGACACCTGGCAGGTAACTGGGGCTGCTCCTCTGGGATCGGGCGCCTTTCCAAGGGAAGCGGTGTCTCGGTGATGGGCTCGATCCGGGGGCAGAGAGGAAAGGCCAGAGCTGTCTGCCGTGCGGAGCGGGGTCCCCCGGCCCTGCCCGCTCCCTCCAGCGGGCGGCAGCCGCGGGCCGGGGCCGCGGGAGCTCCCGGTGGGAATGGGGAATGCGGCTCCTCCCGGGCAGCGGCTCCGCTCCGCACCGGGAGCGCCTGCCAGCCCTGAGCGGGGGAGCCCCCGGGGATCGCCCGGCACCCCCCGAGCTGTCCCCGGAGAGCCGCTCCAAAACGGGGCGAGGATGCTGCGGCAGGCGGGGCTGGTTTAAATTTTATTTCCTCGTCCGTGCTGGAAGCCAAGGCGGCATCTTTGTTTCGTTTCGGGCTAAGCCGGTGTGGGGCTGGTTTACACTGAGAGAAGATCAATCACTTCCCTAGAGAAATCGGTATTGCACGCTGCCTGTATAGAGCCCGCTGTACTTTGCTTGCGAGCCGAGTAAGAGTGAGCGAGGCTTTCCGCATCCTTTGGCTACTCCCACTCCACTAAATTCTAGGCTTTTGTGGGTTTAGCACAACACTAGAACCAGGGAAACACATTGGAGGTGAAATCCTCCCGTTTTTCAGCCTCCCATTGATACTGGCCTCCAGGAAATCCTCCACAGGGGTCAGGGCAGGATCCTAACCCGCAGGAGATTTTGGCAGCCTACTCTTTGCTTCCTACTCAGAAAGAGAAATTCCCTAAATTTCCATCTGTCTGGTGTGTTCCTTGCACAGCTCAGTCAGGGAAATTCTTGAAAGTCTTCAAAGTATTTGTTTTGGGCCAGGTTATGTCTACTCTAAGAAAAAAGTTTTATTTCAGTGATGGTAGTTGCTGTCCTATAAAATGTTAGATAGGGCAAGCTGTGAGCATCTGCTATGCTTATTGGAAAACCCTGGTTCTTTCATACAGGTTTTTCCTCATCAAGCCAGCATATCTGAGAAATACCAGGTACTCACTATCATGTTTTAAAATCACACCATTTTGCCAATCCAGGCAAAGTCTCAGGGAAATTCTCCCAGATTTTGTTTATCCACATAGTGCATAAATCTTTTAACCACTCCATTTGCCTGAGGCCACATGGGGGTTACACTCAGCACATAAGCACAGGGAACATGCTGTAGCCTTAGGCAATCCGAATTGTTGAAAAAATTGTATGTAAACAGTTATAAACAAGTTTTCAAGATCTCTTTTAAATAAGCAATAAACTAATCCTTGTCATAGACAGATAGGCTCCCATGTCTCAGCTGTTTAAGAGCAAATTGCGTAAGACAGTGCCTGAAATACCTCAGTTTAAAAGCACCATCATTGTGCTCATGTGAAAATGAAAACAAAGACAACCAAATACTGAGGAGGCTGATCAGCACAGATAACACTAAAGTACACACAAAATAACCAAAGTCCCTGGTTCTTGGTAGCATTCCTATTTGGGTTGAGTTTTCAGACAAAGCATACCTGTACCTGCCAACTCAACTCCTAGGTGCTCTTGTTACAAATGTGCTAAATAGATCCAGTTCCAACCACTGTTCATAGACCCAGGAAATTTAATTATATGCAGAGAACTCAGCCATGAGTAACTTTTTCCCATTCTCAAGCTGAGAGCTAAACAAAAGGGCTCTAGACTACACATTTTTTGACCCAAGGAAAGAGGCCCCGGAAAAATAAAAATTGCAACAACATATAAACTTGGAAAACCTGCTTGACTAATAGGGAAAAAAAAGCATCCAGACAATCATCCTGACCCAATCTAACTCTCAGCACTTCATGGTTGGTAAGACAGCTACCAGCAGCTGCCCCAGCTAGTAGCTGTACCCTGCTCCCAGCTTATCATTTTGGCCTGGATGTGTCTTGGTGAGCTGGGGATTAGAATTCAGGCACCATCAGTGCTCCTCCAGGCAGCAGCCTCAGCACTGGACACCAGAGCAGCCACTGCCACTGCTGGCTGCAAGTCATGGCTCTACTGCCCACTCCAGCCACTGCAGTCCTGGCAGCTGTGATGGTTTGACACTGGCAAAATGCCAGACACCCATGACTCTTGCTCTTAGCTGGACAGAGGAGAGGAAAAACAAAAAATTAATGGAGGGCTCATGAGCTGAGATGATGACTGGGAGAAAACACTCTAAAGGCAAAACAGGTTCAAATTTAAAGGTATAAAGTAAATTTACTATCAAAAGAGTCAGAGGAGGATAATGAGAAGTAAAATAAGCCCTTAAAACACCTTTTTTCTGCCCAGCCCCTCCCTCCTTCTTACCACCAGCGCAGGGAGACAGGGCATGGGGGTTTTGATTTGTTTGTCACTAGAGATCTTCTGTTTGCTCAGGGAGAGGAGTCTTTTCTCTGCTATGCCATGGGGAACCTCCCACGGACAAACAGACTTCCCAAAACTGTTGTGGCATGGGTCACTCATCCATAGGGTGCAGTCCTCTAAGGCTAGGCTGCTCTAGTTTGGAAGGAAGGGTCCTCTCTCTCTATCTCTTCTTCCCACTAGATCACAGCTTTCTCGGGCATCCACCCACTCCATTTTCCCATGGGCTGTGTGCAGATCTCTGCATCCCCCATGGACTTCATGCATTACAAGGGAACAGTTTGTTTTACCATGGCCTTGACCACGGCTTGCAGAGGAATCTTGCCTCCAACACTTGGAGCACCTCCTCTCCCTTTTTATTTCCACTTGACCTTGGTGCTATCATGTTGTTTTCCCTCACATGTCCTCACTTCCTCCCCTTCTCTGACTAGAGGAAAAACTTCTGCTCATAGGTACCACTGCCAACAAGTTCTACCAACGTAAAGATTCTGACAGGATCCTGCAGCACCAAGAAACTTCTTTTCTCGTCTAGACTCCGTGTTGGGGAATTGCTTGTCATGTTCCCGTTGCCCAGCAGCTGTGCTTTGCCATGCCCGGAAAAATACTGCGCATGCTCTCCTTGGATTTTTTTCTTAAATATATCATCACAGAGACATTACCAACCTCTCTAATTGGGCCAGCAGCATGCCCATCTTCAGAGCCATAGAGATTGGCTCTGTGGGACATGGTGGAAGCTTCTAGCAGCCTCTCACAGAACTACTTCTGCAGCCCACCTCCGCTACCAAAAACCCAGCCGTGCCAAATCAATGCAGTGGCCCACTCTCCTTTTTGCCTCCCCAGCCTCTTCAGCTGTCTGGGGACATTACATACCTAAGGGTGCCACAAGTTTATTTTCTTAGGAGGTAAATGAATGGCGAACAGGATCCACATCTAATGCATGTAAG
>PYHW01010717.1:361858-393145 GCA_013186435.1 Turdus rufiventris
CCATAAAATCTAGAAATATTTAATATGTAAAGCAAAAAACCTTATTCCCCCTTCACTCCCTGAAGTCAATCAGATCAGTCCCTGTAGCACTACATTTACCCTGCATTATCCTTCTAACCTTGCCGTTGCTTCTCCTGCAGGGCTACGTACCTGGCTTTCATAGACCATCCCAACACACCATGAACCCCATCACAGAAACACTCAGCAGCAGAGGAGTGCACAGGCTAAGGATCTATTTTCTACAAAACACATTTTGGATCATAAAGGAAATCACTTCACGAAAAGTTTCTGAGTTTTCAGTATGTATCATTTCAGAGCATTTTTTGATAGTACAGCTATCAATCACTGTCTCAAGTCTCCCATAAATCACAGTGAAGAAGATGGCAAAGGAAAAGTGAAACAACACTTTGGCTGTATTTTTTCCATGGGGCCCTCTACTGCCAAACACAAGGTTTGCATCTGTACCTGAAGTTACCTGCTGAGATAAAGAAAAAAACAAACTTCTGGTTTGAATGAGGAAAGGGAAGCCTTTGGGACAAACTGCAGGATTTTTCAAAAGTGTCTCTGAGGTAAGGAAAAGGTAAAGGAGGAGACAGAGAATGAAAGGCTAAGGATGACAGCAGAGGAAGGTGAAAGTGTTAAACTTACCAGATCCTGGCAAAAGAGGGACTCGAGATGGTTGAATGGTATATGGCTGTTAAAGATGCCAGCTGATACAAAGGTAACCTGGCAGAACATGTCATGAACAGCCAAAAGATCCAAACTGAACAGCCAAACCCCATGAGAACAGGTGTAAGGCCCCAAACAATTCACTTGATGGGGTCTTTGACAGGGCTCATGGTTGTTCACGTGCTCTGAGTTAGATGCACGGGAGATACGCTCAAGATATCGCTGACCAGATATCCTCAGGAGATCAAAACAACAAAAAAGAGTTCACTGGCACCTTTAGAAAATCAGAGAAACTTTGGCAAAAGGCTTAGTGCAACATTCAATTTACATAAAACACCTTTCGAAGAATTAACTTGGCCCATTCAAATTAAAGAACTCTAAGCCCATTCAATTATAAGTTACTCAAAAGTTCCAAGAAGAGGGAATTAGAAGAGTAAGAAAGTAAAAGTACACAGACAGCTACTAGCTCAGCTACTAGCTTCTGCATTCCAGCAGCGTTCAGATAGAAATTCCAAGAGGAGGTAGGGTCACGATGTCCGATTACCTCATGTGCAGCCTTAAATACCCATTGGCCTTCCTATCTGCTTCCTATCTTCTAAGCTAGTATCCCCAAACGAAATTTCTGTCAGCATGTAAGTATTTAAACCACTACCAGGTTGTTGTGGTTTAACCCCAGCTGGCAGCTAAGACCCACACAGCTTCTCACTCACTCCCTGCCCCCAGGAGGACTGGGAAGAGAATGAGGAAAAAGCATAAAACTTGTGAGTTAAGAACAGGAAGGTTAATAATTGAAACAAAAACTCAGACAAAATAGTAATAGTAATGATGATTATAGTAATAATATAAATAATGAGAAAGAGAGAGAAAACAAACCCCAAGAAAGACAAGAACTACAAGAATTGACAAACCTGTCTCAATTCTCCCCTTCTTGAGGGAGAAAAGTACTTTTAGATCTAAAAATTGGGTTGCTGTCCTCTTACAAAACCCTGAGGAATGCAGTCTACTCCAGTAACTTCATTTGTTCATAATATTATCTCAACTTCTCCCTTTCCCTTAATTTGAACTTTTACTGTTATCTCAGTGCATAATATCTGTACTCCTGGTAACACCTCTATTTTAGTAACAAAGTCATGCCCATGAAATACCTACGGTCAACTATTTTTTGGGGAAAATTGAGACTGTATGGTATTCTCCACCAAGGTTTATATTTTATGGTAGGATAGGCAAGAAGATGTTGATTGTGCAGAGTTCTCATTCAGTTGCACAATCCCTCTATTTCCCAAAATCCTCCAAGAGGAACCTGGTAGGTCCAGGTGCTTAAACTGGGCATCAAATTATAGTTTACAGTTGTCAACATTTCAAATTCAATGAAAATACAAAAATGTCTGCATGTCTACCCTCCCCTTTGTCACTATATGTATGTACACAGGCATACACAATTTGCAAGTGCTGTTCTGACAGTTTGAAATTCATAAGGACATCAACAATTGCTCTACATCTCTGTCTTCCACAGCATAAGCCAGCAGCACCCTATCCTCAGTTTATGGGCAGCTGCCCATTGGGAGGGTGCAGTTCAAGGCTGCTTCAATATCTCAGGAAGCTCTCCATAGAACTGAGAACCGAGCTAAGGGCATCCCTGACCAGCACCACCTCATTGCTCATCCACATCACAGCCTGGCACTTGTTCCCATATCACTCTGCTGCATATGATGGAGGCTCCTTTAGGAAACAGCCTCGTTTGCCCTTCTCAGGTAGCGTCTGGTTGAGGGCTGTAGAGAAGGAGCAGGTTGGGAGAGGCAGAGAATCAGTGATGGAGCACTGTGGGATCAGTCCTTGCCAGTCACATTTGCTCCTTATGCCTGCACTGTCCAAGTGAGCTGTGTGCAGGGGTGAGATGCACTGGTGTAGCTTCATGTCAGATCCATGATTTTTATCTCATAGAAGTAATATCCTCTATCTAATACAGGATGATTCCCTCTTCAATGTGGTTGGTTTTGTCCCCTTTGATTTGAGCTTAGCCTCTTTAGCAGTCCTAATTCTCTACTGGAAGAGCTCCAGAAGAGTCTGATGAATGTGCAATTCCCACTTTATCAGTCAATGCACCAGACAGAGGAAGGCAGCAGACAATTTTCTGAAGAGAATATGGTTACCATACTGTCATAACTCAGAGCCCAAGGTCAAAGGAAGAAGCATTTGGTGCTCCCCTGTTATTGCATCTCTCAGGATGAAACATTTTGGATGCTTACCAGAGGAAGTGCTACACACAGCCATGAAAGCTCACGGGCTGTGCAACACATCACACTCTTCACGTGTGTGTCAATAAAAATTTTCTCAACTCTGAGCCCTCTATAGCTATAAACAAAATCCACTGTACTAATACAGAGATACTTCCTCTGTACCTTAATCCCATGTTTCATAACAACTTTTCTGACAGCATGGCTTTTAATTCAGTTACAGAACTGTGTAGCAAGCATGTTTTCTGTTCACTGGAGTACATTATTAAAAATACTTACTTATAATAATATATATGTTTTCTAAATGTGTTTTCATTCGGGCTTAAAAGTCAAGGTTTCAGGTTGCATGCACCCCAAATTTCTGTAACAATGTGGAAAGAAAGCATATTAGTGTCTTTCAAGTTAGACATCTGTTTAGAATGTTTTGTGGCCACACTGAGTCTTAAATCAATTTGGTTATAAAAACAAATACTCTTTACAGTATTAAAATAAAAGAACGGGGATGACTTATTGCTTGTTTTTAGCAACTGACTTGTCTGAGCAAAGATGGAACATGTGGAATGAACTGACTTAAAAATTCACTGACACTATGCAGTTATTGATTGATTTTTTTATAAGCAATAAAGACTTTTAAGGGCTCTGCTCTGCCTGCTGTTTTAATACTCTCTTTAATACTTAAGGAAATCAAGTTTGTTTAGCTGACTGTATGATTTCATATAATAAATGAATAATATGACAAAGCATACTCATAATTTATTGCTACAAATATTTTCTTATCATTTTCTTTTTGCTTACTTCCATTGGGAAAACAGAGTTTAGATTTCTAAACATTTTTTCTTTTTCTCCAGTCTCTACATGACTGAGTTAAATGTTTCTCCTTGCATTTTACTGCAATTCGCAGCTTCATATGGACTTCTATGTAAGACAGAATTTCAGGGGAATTGGTAGAAACAGAAATGGAGCCCACAGAAACCAGAGAAGGATGCAAGAGCTATCTTGTTATAAGCACTCATTATTCTTTTGAGCATTTAAGACACTTTGTTGTTCTTTTACATCTCCTTTTCTCTGGTGGCTTGTAAAGGCACTTCTGCGCTCCAGGTACCCACTTACACTTTCTGTGCTGGACACCAGGTGTTACCCCATCGAAAGTCAAGTTTCCCCTTGGCAGGGAAATGAAGACAAAAGTGTCTGAGTTTGAGTTCTGAGGTCACTGTCACTTCCAGGGTGATTCTGTCTGAAACCTCAGCTCTGCTGCTGCTCCAGGTACCAGTGAGCAGCAGTTCCAGCCTTTTGTCCCCCGTAAGGCTCCCAGACAGACTTCTTGCTCAGCAAGCAAGCAAGGAGTGGTCTCTGCATAAAGGCAGCAGCAGCAGCAGCTCAGCAACCAAAGTTCTCTTTTACTCTCTGCAGCATTTGGAAGCCTTCAAGGAAACATCAGCCTTACCAACCTGCAGCCTTCTAAGGAGTGGTAAATATAAGCAAAAGTAGCTGAGACAACGAAATTTTTGTTGGTATGTAACATACTTGGCTGAGGTTAATAAAGACAATCCTTGTAAATACATCAGTTTAAAGAGGTATCCAATACCTGCTAAGCACAACTGGGAAAGTAAAAAAACAAAACAAAGCAGCAACAACAACAATAAAACTAACAAAAACCTCAAATCCAAACAAAACCTGTACAAAATACGTAGTCATGAAGATGTTTTTTTAGCTGTGATTTCACTTCTTCTGCATTTATTATGATCGGTTTATTAAATTGGAGGCTAAATCCAGAGTGAGGACAGCTTGCAGTTTAACAAGAATGTTATCCAAACATCTCCTATGCCTCTTTTCCTGCCTTGAAATAGCATAGCTCTGACAGACTATTCAGAGAAAATAAGTTAATTTGAAATTGTTTGAAATTGCTAGCTCTGGCAATCTGGAGACTGAGTGTATTTCAATCACTTCGTACTTTCAGAGTTTATAGAAGCAGCATGGAAGGAATAAGAAGCAACCAGTGTTGCTCCATGAGGAAATGCTTGTGTTTATGAGAATATTAAGAATGCTGTCTCTTTTTTTTCAAACACCGTGTGTTAGTTAAAGGATCAAAAAGAAAATTACATTGGCTTCCAGCTCTCTGCTTAGTTTCCTGTACATGATCACCTTCCTTCCCAATAGTCTAAAAATAATGGGGAATATTAAAAAATACGCTAAAGGACATGGAAATTGGTTAGAGTAAAAAAGCTGCAACACTAGAGATAAAATGGATGTTCTGAATATGTAGGTGCTTGAAATAATTCTGACGAGAAGATGGGTGAAGACTGAAGTCAATAATCATTTTCCAGAAATGGGGTTATAGGAGAAATTGATGGCATGTGGTCTTGAAAATGAAGATGTGGATAAGTTGAAGTTCCGTGTTCAAATCAGCCTTTTGAATAAACACACATTTTCGAGTAGTAGTTTGGGAGAAAGAAGACTGCTATTTCAAATATGCCTGCTTTGAAACTGCAGTCAGAAAAATTTTAGTAAGTGGGTGAAGCAACTAAAGTCTCTGGTGTTACAGACTAGCAGTGAGTCTCATGAATGATCACACTGGGGAGTTTCCTTAATAACTCCTTCACATTCCCTGCTTGAAGGAGCAAAGGAGAAGTAAGGAGAGCACTAACCCGCTACATCTATGGTGAGTGATGGAACTTACTGTTCCATTTACAGTTCCATTTTAAAAATAGATGCTGGGCAAGTAAGCAATTAAAATTCAAGAAGGAAAACAGAAGTATCTGGCGGTCGTTCAGTAAGCCTAACTTGTATAAAAATGATCTGCACATAGCTGGTATAAGTATAAACAGTCAGAAGCATGAGATTATGAAAAACAATTCTTCCCTGGCAAGCGTAATTACTTTTAACAAAATGTAAAATCCAGGGAGTGAAGAGAACACAGCACAAATATTCTCTCTGTAGGCTTGGTCATTCAGCTGTATGTGGAATAACCTCCCATAAAGCATCTGAACCATCATCTTTAGACGTATCAATGCAGACAGGTGCAAAACAGTCCAAATTCCAAGCTGGACATATGCTAGCTTGGGGCCCCAGTCAAACGAGCTCAGGAAGAGATTTGTTAGAGTGACCTGAATACCATGTGGTGACACCATTTCTAATTCAAAGCTGGTTCATGTCTGGTCAATGATCTCTGATGCGTCTTCACACACCAAGACACCTCCTAGCTCCCCGGCTTTTCCTCTGTGGCATTGAGTTCACCAGGAGGAGCGATGAACAATAGCAGTCCCATGACTGTCTCACCATTATCCAGCACTTTCTGGGTTCCACCCCCACCCCCTGATTGTCTTCTGGGTAAATCACTCCCTGTCAATGGCCTGGCAGCAGAAGCACCATTGTTCCATCTAGTGGAGAGCTATTCAGTGTTGATGGCCTTTGATTTCTCTTTCCAAACATAGGCTTTGACTCTGCCAGATAGGATTTTGCTGGTATGGTTATGCTGGCAAATCCTCCTAACATAAGCATAGTCTGTAGTCCCCGAAGATTTATTGTGGCCCAAGTAGTCCAGCTTATATTCAATCCTGTGAAAATAATAAGTGCAGACAATACCAAAGCCACTCAGAAAAGTCCGATATAAAATATAGGCACTAATTTACAGCGAAGGTTGCAATCATAAATAGCATTCGGAGGAAAAGTAAATAACGACGTTCATAGTTTGGCACAGACGTGCTGCCAGTGTGTCACATCTTGATGGATTGGGGATAGGTCTGTGTCAAACTATGAATTCCGTTTTTGCTTTCTGAATGCCATTTACAATTGCAACTGTCCATGTGGATTATTGCATCTATTTTTATAGCCAAGGCTCTGTCTGGGAAGATAGAACAGAGCAATCAACAACACTGACTGGTTCTATTCTGCTGGAACAATAGTGCTCCTGTGAGCTGGGCTCTTCCATCTTTATGCACAGCACAAGGAGGGCTGGGGTTTGGGCTTCCCCTCATCTTGAACAACACGGGCAACAGAGAGATAAAAGTTTATTATGTGGGTCCATTTGTCAAAATGCAGTTTCCCTGCTAAAACCAAGACATGAGCAGTCAAGCCAAAGACTTGATAGTGATAATGATGTCAGGTGGTAGGGCACTCCAGAGAGACAGCTCTGAAGAGCTGGGAAAGCTAGGAAGCCGTAAGAGGGCAACCATGGAAACCAACCATCGAGCTGGGGCCACCCTCCTCACCTGCTGTCCAGGTGAGAGAGGAGAAGCTCAAGTACTCTCTGGTACTCCTTTTCCTCTCCTCTTCTTCCCCGGTAAATTAGTGCTCAGGCACTGCATTTTTATTCAGTCTGTACCAGAAACAACTTGAGAGTAGAGCTTCATATGGATGAAAACTCTATTAGGTCATTCAGACTAGATGAAAGGAAGAGAGTGTTTTACAGTGAGGGGTGTGAAACCCTGGAATGTGTCATCCAGAGAGGCGGCAGAGGCCCCATCCATGGAAATGTTCAAGGTCTGTTTGGATGAGCAACCTGATCCAGCTGAAGATGCTCCTGCCCCTTGCAGGTGGGTTGGACTAGATGATCTTTAAAGACCCTTTCCAGCCCCATTCTATGATTAGTAAAAGCAGAATTCTTTGCTTTCTTATATTAAACATTTAGGAAAGAAAATATATTTTCCCCCCTTATATTCCTGCCACCTATGCCTCGGTAATTGACCTTTCCTGGAGGACTGCCTGTGGATATAGATCACAGACAGCTGAGGCACTGTGTCTGGGATGAAGGCAGTGGGAGCAGGGCACTGCTGTCTGATGGGTGGTACCTGCCACTGCATCTTCATCTGAGGGGACACCTTGGCAGTCCAGGTCTGAGGAGCAGCAGCTTGTCCCCACAACAACCAGTCCCACAAGTCAGCTGGGAGTCAAAGTTTGGATCTTCTTGCTAAGGACTGGCACCTCACCAAGGAGAGAGCTGATTTTCACTTTGTTACCTTGAATTTTCTGCATCAGCCTGCTCTCGTTTTCTTTGTCCTGTCCTCAAGACTCCCGTACAAGTGCCACTTGGGATACTCACGGAATTCCAGCGTCCAGCACCGCTGGTAGAAGGCCTCGCCACTTGACCGCGATCCCCTGCCGCTTCCAGTACAAACCAGAAATCCGTCAGCAAAACGTTCTGGGGAAACAGAACAAACACTGCTAGTTAAAGAAATTATCCCAGAAATTATCCCAGCTGCTCCTTGGCTTCCAGGGGAAGCCGGTGAATGCGGTGCTGTACTGAAGGCACCGGTGATGCCGAGAGAGCTGCGCTGATGCCGCGGGAACCGCGCAAGGCGACAAGCGGCAGCCGGGGGGCAGAGACACCGGTGCAGGGGACATTGAGGCTGGTCCAGACATCCGCGAGGCGGGGAAGGACCCGCGCGGCACTTTTCCCTTTAAACTTTCCGGGACAGCGGGGCTGGGTGGCGGCGCGGGCAGGTGCAGCGCACCGCGGGCAGCGGGCTCGCGGCTCCTCCCGGCTCCCGTGCGGATCCTGCGGCGGAGCGGCCGCAGTGGCGGCGGGCCGGGCTCCGAACGCCGCGGTCCCGCCCGGCGGCTCCCGGCGGATCCCGGCGCCGCTCCCGCTCCCCCGGGCGCGGAGCCGCCGCCGCAGCGCCCTCTGGCGCCGGCGGGGCGCGGCGGGCGCGGATCGCGTGCGAGCGGGCAGCGCCGGCTCGCCCCGTCCCTCGGCCGCCCGCCCGCCACCTGGATCACGAGGGACGCGGCGCCCGAGCATCCTCCCACCCCCGGCAACCTCCGGCCCGCTCCCGCCGCTGCTCCCGCACCTCCGCCCTGCGCCGCGGCCGGGGGCTGCCGCTCGCCCGGAGAAACTTTGCACCCCCGGGTCGTGGCGGGGACCGTGGGGTAAGTCGCTGCATCCCGAGTGCTCGCGGCGGGCAGGAGAGGCTTCAGCCTCGGCGGCGCGGCGGTAACCGGGCCACCGTGGGCTCCGGCCGCCTCGCCCCTCGCTGTGCCCGGTGCCGGGGGTCCCTCCGCCCGTGTCGGCGGCGCTGGTACCGCAGCTTCTTGCAGCCGGGAGCCGGTGCCGGTCCGCAGCTGCCAGGCGAGAGCCCCGGCGGTGCCGGTGCCGGCAGAGCCTCGGATGGGTGATGCCCAAGGGGTGCTTCTCTGTCCCGAGGGCTGAAACCGGGGCGGCGGAGGTCCCCGCCGCGGCACCTTGGCTACATCCTTTGCGCTGACGCTTCGAGAGACCTTTCGAGGCGAAAACAAGTGAACTAAAGTTTCACGTTGCCTCTTTCGAGCCCCAGGTGCGCTTGCTTGGAACTGGACAGAGTGGGTTTGCCTTGGGGTCAGCCAGTACTTGACTTGGAAATAATTTTGAGCGTTTTAGAACTTCTGCGCTACGGATTCTTGTTGTGTTTCAGTTTGACATACCAAAGGGAGAAAAAACAGTGGGGGAAAGGCTCTGGTGCTTTTTCTGACTTCGTGTTACTTTGTTCAGTAAACAAGAATTTTGTACGTCTTTGGGTGAAGCTGTAGTTTTACGTATTTTTTTAAGAATAATTTAAATAGCATAAAACCAAGTTATATCATGTAAAAAACCCTTTTTTCCTCAAGACAGACAAAAACAATGTTTGTGCGTCATATAGTGAGTTTCTTGGAGATGGACTATTTAACCAGGAAAAAAAAAAAAAAGAGAAAAGCCCTCCAGAAAAAAATCCAAGAATATGCTTAACGTTTGGTAGTTGGAGGTTTCAAAAAGACAACCAGGACTGCATTTAAATAAAACTGAATGTTCTGGTTGGGTTCAGAAGTAGTCTGTGGAGAAGAATGTTGATGCACATATGTTTGTACTAGATAAAATAAAACAGTTCTTCTTTATGAACACATAGAGAGTGTTACGATTCGGGACTAAGACAAAAAAATTTCATTTAAGTGAGAGACTTAATGATTGACAAGATCGAATTCACCGGCAGGACACTTGGTTAATTTGGAAGCAGGAGCAAGAATTTATTTCAGTGAAAAACAAAGTACTTTATACTGTAGATATTAAGATCCAGAAAGAGTTTCCAGTTAAGGTTTTGATTGTGACTTTCACACTGTTGCCGGCATCCTCTGCCAGAGCACAGGCTGAGGCAGTCCTCACTTTTCACTGCCGCATCCACTGCGTCTCTGTTTGCGACAAACAGGGTTTTTCGCCATAGTTGACCGTAGAAGTGTGTTCAGGTGTTCTTCAGCTACGAGGAGAAGATCAGGATTTTAGGGGTTGTGTTGGGCTGGTATGTAAACACCTTCAGTCCCCAGCTCTAGAAGCACAAGGCTACACAGTGTAGAGTGAAGGTGTACAGAGGGAGACTGTTTCGGGAAGAGTGGTGGGGAACAAACACTCGTACGTGGAAAAGTCAGGTTGTTGTGGTTTCGGGATTTTCATTTCAACTGAGCTGTGGGAGGGGAGAGGTATGTTATTACCTCAGCCTCCCATTGATTCAGATTTCTTCTCAAGAATTGTAAGGAGGAAATGCATTTCTAGGCCCTGTTTGCAATGCGAGTGCTTACAAAAAACAGCCAGCCAGTCTAATATTGATTCATTGGTTTCAGCGCATAAACAGATTTAAACTCCAGCGAGGAGAATGTAGTACTCAAAAACTACTTTTCCGTTAGATTTTCCTTTCTGTAGGTATATAAAAAAATATAGTAAACATGCTTTCAGTATCAGGAACTGCCCAAGCGTAGTTTAACTAGACTAGAGAGCTCAATACAGCTTTTTCTGTCGTGTCATTAAGGGGTTTGATCCAATCTCAGACCCCACTGAACGTGGGGGCTCTGCTATCGAATTATCAAAGTCCGGTGCCAAATCTTTTCTTAATATTCCTGGTAATTACTGCTGACTCATGCTGACATGTGAGTTCAATTAGCCCCAACTGGAATGTAAAGGATGTGGGAGTGTCTCTTTGTGCCCAGAGACAGCTAGGACAAAGCAGATTTTGGAGGAAAATTCAAGGATTTGCCAAGTTTGGGTAGGAAGTGTCAGCCAGGACTTTTTTTTACACTAATGTTCGAATAACCATTAACATTGACGCTCAGGACGGGGATATTGGATAACATGGACTTGTCTTCACTACGGAATAACTGTAGTCCTAACTCAGGCATTGATTCTAATTTGAGTCATGTCCACTCACACGAACTTGTTGCTGAAGACTGTGGTGCTCTCAATTTGAATTGGCTTACCCATGAGGAATAAGCTATAGCTCAGATAACCACAATTCATCAGCTGTTAACCCAATCTGCCTGAGTGGCACAAGTGGAATTTTACTCAATCCTTTCTGCTCCCGCTTCAAGGGGTTACCTGGAGAGCAGGAAGCTCCAGCCTGCTTCCCTGGTACAGGCAGAGCACAGCATGATTTGGCCATGAGGTAGGCAACGGGATATTTGCCAGTGTGAACGTTTCCACACAATTACTGCTTAACTGTCATGTTTGTGACAGGTCACTGGTGGTGGACACTGTCACCACACGGCCATGGCAAAGTGGGACAGGAGGACTCTGCAGCAGTCCAGCGCTTTCTGGTGCTCAGAACCGAGCACTGCTGCAACAGGGCGTGAGAAGCAAACAAATGTCTTTGCCCCAGAAATTAATTTCCTGTCAACTACCAGCTGGTGCAAAAGGTCACTTATGTATCAGAGGTACATGCTAATACACATATACATATACATGTAGCCATACTTGGTTAGCAGAAGCAGGAGTTAGCGCTTTTGAGAGAAGCAGTTTGGCCCTCTACGCAAATCTCTACTAGGAAACTGTGGGTCACAATATCTATGAACATTTTGAGGTCAAAGCAAAGACAGTGGACACGTTGGCAAATATGCAGCCTAGTGTGTACCAATTAGGCCATTTTTTTCAACAGGAAAGTGACTCTTCTGGGTCTGCATGAAGAATGAAAATTTCAAGGTGCTTTGCAAGGAATTTGACTCAGAGTCAGGAAGCAGATGAACATCCTGAGATGGAAATGCTTTAGGACTATGTCTCTGTCTGTCCAGAGTTCCCACAGAGCTGTTCACAGTCATGTTGGATTTAATTCAACTTACCTTTCAGAGTCTTGAACTTTGAGATTTTGGTAGGAAGTCCTGTCTGTGTGGTACTGCTGTCAGCATATCAAATATGTCATAGGTAACTACAAAAATTGACTTGACAGACTTACAGGCTTGCACAGGTGAGGTGGAAAAAATTATCATAACATCAACTAAATGCACCACAAATAGTTACAAAACCCTAAGGTTTTGTGTTCCAATGTGTGATACAACCACTTCAGCATAGACCAGGTAGAAGCTGTTCACTCAAGAGCAGCCCTCAGGTTCATAGGTGTGCAGCTACAATCTCAAGAGACCCAGCGTATCTCTTTTACCTCTTTGGAACCTTACTCTGAATCTCATCCTTTCCCTCTGAGAGGTTCCTTCTGGTGTGAGGATGGCTGTGTAGAATTTTGCAAGGTGGCAGTGCTTAGCTGTGTATGTCAGTGGAAGGTCTCCAGTATGAGCATTTGTGAACAAAGCATTTAGTCTGTACCCAGGTACTCGTCTCATGAGGGCTGGACCATACTGTCTATGCTGTTGAATTAAGGCTGCATCTGCAGGCAACACAAATAATTTGCATGATGCAATCCATATGAAGCTAGGGCTGCAAAACATGGTGTTTGCTGTCGTGTTTGTTCTGTGTCTGCAGTGCTGCCTGGTGCACCAGAGCTATTGCTCTGTGTTCAGCAGCAATATCTGTGCATGCACTAAATACGTTAGATATTTATTCCTCATTCTTTAACTGTATTAGTATTGATGCTGAATGGTTATTTCAGTATGTTTAGCTTGCTGAAAACATGTGCTCACATAAAATCAAGTTTTGTAATTTCTTAGGACTGTTGAAACTCACCATCAGAGGGTTTCTCCCTCTTCTGTAACATTTCAGTTGAAACAGTGATGTTGAATGAGTGGCAGTTTTGGGGTCATTGTCTCTCTTTCCTGGCTGCTCTTTGCTACATCTGGTAGTGTACAGATCCCTGAGAGTCATGATGCTAAGTAATCTCATGAACTTTCTTCTGCACTGAAACTTCAAATATTATGTTCTCACCTTACACTCAGGGCGGCATTGTTTGGAAAGCTGCTCTTCTTGGCCTCGTTGTGTCTCACAGGGATTTGCTTCTCCAAAATGTGTTTTTCTGATATCTGAGAACTCCTGGTGCACTTGTCAGATTGAGTCTCCCTCTCCCGGTCCTAAAATGAGGAATCATTCCACAAACGTTGCGCTTGCTTCTTGTTTCAGGCCATTTATAGAGAAGCAAAATTTGATGAGGATGTTTTGTGGGCTAGGAGTATAGGCAATAGAGATTTTGGAGGGTTGTACTGAGAGGATTGCTGCTCACACTAGTACTCCACAGGATCTGTCAGACTGCTCCCTATTTCATGAACGTCTCAAATGAGGGGCCAGAGCATGTGGGCATTCAGCCTGCAGAGGTCACCAAACAGGTTTCAGGAAGATAAAAGTTAAATTGAGAGTGATTTTTGACAGCCACAAACTCCAGAAAACCAACCAGGTTATTAGTCTATGAAGTTTAGTGCAAAGGTTTATCTTAAATCAGTAATAAATTATGTACTCAAATACAGTATAGGGAATGGCCAAGGAGAAAAGGATGTGGAAATGTGGTGGTTCGCAAACTAAACATGAGTCAGTAGCATTGCACTGTTGTAAAAATGGTGTGTTAGAACAGAAATGTTTTTTCTGAGGTATATCAGTCTTTTTGTCCTGCTCAACTCAGGTAGAGTATTGCACATGAGTGCAGGGTATTTGAGAAAAAAATTGCAGATAGAATTAAGTGTCTAGAGAAGAGTGAAAGGGATTATCAGGAGTGTGAAAACATCACTTATAAGTAAAGATTGGAATAATTATTTAGTCTAGAGACAAGAAAAATAAAGAGAAAGAAGTTAAAAATCATCAGAAATGGAGGATTAGCTGCAAAGTTAGTTGAATTTAAACTGTAATTTAGGTTAATGACAGTTAGGGCAAGAAATTATGATCGAATACTGTGTGTTGTAGTAAGGAAAATGTAGTTTAACATGCTTAGGAAAAAAAATTGTGATTTTAGTGACAGTTAAGTGCCAGAATAAAATCTCTGGGGTACTCATAAAAACTGAACTTCTTCAGTATAAGCATCACTGGGGAGTGGTTTAACAGCTGTGTTGTTACAGCTATGATGGCCTAAGCATGTAAAAGACTAGAAAGATGTGGCACTTTTTTATTAAATCAATTGATTTAGCTAGAAAAAACAGACGAGTCTTTCATGCTCACAACCCATTTCTCAGATATGCAACCTCTGAATGGTTTTGGTACAGCTGCTTCTGTATGAAGCAGGGAATGATGTTCTGTACAGTCTCTTGAGGGTCTTTTCAGTCCCATTTGCAATGATTAACAAAATCTTTCTGTCTTGGGATAGACGGGTGTTAAGGGACTGGGGAGGGAAGGCAGGCTATAAAAGCAGATGAAAGAGCTCTCTCCTACCCTGTAATTGGGGAGATTCCCTGTGATTTTCACTCCATGAAAAATGCCTGTTTATTGCTTTTCAGGAGTGGATGAGAATCAGTAAATCTTACACTAGTTTCTCTGTAAGTGTCAGGTGGTTTTGTATAGTAGCAAATGCTTTATGACTAGTGATATTGTGATAGGATGTGATGTGATAAAATGTTTGCTTTTTTATCTTAGAGACAAATAAAATCCTTGAAGTTTTGAAGGCAAGAGGTCAAATTTCCCCCCATTTATTGCCCTAATTATGCTGAATACTCGCAGTCATGACTTGTTTATTTATCTAAAAATGCATGTTCAAAATTTAAATGAGCATATAGAAAATAACACTGCTAGATTATTAATGATAATTAATTTCTGTATACTGGCTACTTAGGGAAGTAAAAAGATAATATTAGAAGAAAGTAGAACTGCAGGTAACTTGAAAATGTATTTAAGCTTTTTTTGTCGCTGGACACATGTCGCTAAAACAGTAAAAGTATTTATAACAAAATGTTCAGAAATTGTCAAGTAAAAAATTAAAAAGATAGGTATATCCACAGATCTCAAATGCATAATGGGAATATTTTGCTTACAAAGGAGAAATTTATGCTTCTGGAGAGGAAAACACAGAATCATAGGTGATAGAGTGGTTTGAGTTGGCAGGGATGTTAAAGATTCTAATTCTTACCCCACTGCCATGGGCAGGGGCACCTTCAACTAGGTCAGGTTGCTCAGGGCCCCATTCAGCCTGGACCTGGACACTTCCAGGAATGGGGCATCTACAACTTCCCCAGGCAACCTGTGCCAGTGTCTCAGCAGCCTCACTGTAAAGAATTTCCTCTCAACAATTCATCTAAACCTGCCTTCACACTGAAATCATTACCCCTTGTCTTATCACTACATGCCCTTGTGAAAATTCCCTCTCCAGGTTTCTTGTAGCGCTCTTTAGGTCCTGGAAGGCTCTTGTAAGGTCTCCCTGGAGCCAAATGCTTCTCCCCAGGGCTCAATCCATTCTCTGCCCAGCCTGTGCTTGGGGCTGCCTGAGCCACGTGCAGGACCTTGCACTTGGCCTCCTTGAGCTTTATGAAGTTTGCATGGGTTTATACATTGGTAATTAAGGACCTGCACTGTATTTTAGTGCTTATCCAAACCAAGGTGATGGAGCAGTGATTTGTCAGCACAGCAGATAAAACCAGCCAGCCTTTCAACCAGTATAACTTGCTTAGCTGTATTTATAGTAAAAAATTTTATTTTTACTTTTGTTTTCAGATTCAGTATCTGAAAGAACAGGAACTTTTGAGTTTCCATTCTGATTTTCACATACTTCATTAAACTGAAGACTTGCAAGAATTGAGCAAAAGCTTGACAACTCACACAGCAGCCTGGCTCTTGGTGTGTGTTTCCAATCTGTGATCTGCTTCTTTCAAATTAAGCGGTTTTTACAATGCTGGCACAAACATTTTAAAACACTGAACTGCAATGCTAATAATAATAATAATAATAACAATGTCAATGTCAGCATCAAACTAGCATAACTTGCAGAGTTCCAGGAGAAAATACTTCATGTTTCATTTTATTTTTTCTTGTTCATTCCCATTTTCTATTTCAAGCTTTAAGAAAAACACCTTTTTAAAGCACTTTTTTTATTTTAATTTTTTTTTTTTTAACCTCTGGATCTTCAGATATCTAAGCTCTGCTGAACCTCTGTTATGGGGCTCTTGTAAGTTCATCTTCAGTTACTCTTTTCCTTCCACTGAGTAACTGAATAGGAACAACACAGAAGAGTGAAGTCTGGAGAATAGGATTGCATCTTCCCAATAACCTGATTTTACCTCTAGGTGTATTACTGGTTTTCCTGTCCTGCCTTCCTAGTCCTACATAAATTCCATAACTTTTGAAGCAGTCTCCATTTTGTTTCCCTTAGATCTAAGTTTCTTTTGCTTCTTTTCTTAGGGAGAATACTGTGTTGTGTTATCCTGGTGTCACACAGGCTCCTCTGAGCCAAAGACAGCCACTTTTGTCTCTTTCCACACTGTCTCTAATGTTGCAGAAAAAAATGCAACTATGATACCAGTGATCTATATGATCTCTCTCTCTATATATATGGAAAAATATATATTCAAAATATATGAGCCGTCACATATTTTACTTCTGTTAAGAAGCCTCTTGTGGAAAAAAAAAGATAAATCAGGGCAATGAGAACACAGTTATTGAACAGGACAGACTTTTTTGCAAGACTTGGATCTTGGCCTGCTTGCAAAAGAGCATCACCACCTTACTGGCTATTGTGAAGAGTCTCCCTGAATTTGGTAAGCAATTCGTTCCTGATGAAACTTCTATTTAAGTTCGATTTTGGCTTTACAGAAGAAAACTCCTAGAAATGATTGCTAGTGATTCTGCATATCTCATCTCTTCAATCCTCTAACCTATCCATAGCTTCACTTTGTGTGACTCAGGGTTTCCCATCACGCTGTTTGCATTTACTCCAGAATTGCCGCCCTGTGCTGGGTTGACCCTGGGTGGATGCCAGGCACCCACGAAAAGCACTGTATCACTCCCTTCCCCAGAATCACAGAGGAGAGAAAGCATAACAAGAGGCTCATGAGCTGAGGGCAGCAAGAGATTACTCACTGATTATCGTCACAGGCAAAACACACTCAGCTTGGGGAAATTAATTTATTACAAATCAAAATCAGAGCAGGATATTGAGAAGTAAAACAAATCTTTTCCCTCACCCCTCCCTTCTTTCCAGCTGTACCTCCTGCCTCCCAGTGGTGCAGGGGAATGGGATTATGGTCACTTATCACATGTTTCTCCCACTGCTCAGAGGAATCCTTTTGCTCCAAGGTGAGGTTCTTCCCACAGGAGACAGTTCTTCACAAACTTCTCCAACCTGAATCTTTCCCACAGGCTACAGTTCTTCACAAACTCCTGCAGTGTGGGTCCCTTCCCACAGCGTACAGTCCTTCAGGAACAGGTTGCTCCAGCACGGATCCCCCACAAACCATGTGGGACACTCACTGGACACACTCTCTCTGTGGGTCTGCAGGTCCCTGCCAGGAGCCAGCTCTATCACAGCCTCCTTTCAGGCACCCACTTGCTCTGGTGTGTGTCTTCTCCAGGGGTTGCAGGTGGATCTCTGCATCCCTGTGGATCTCCATGGGCTGCAGGGTCACAACTGCACCACAGGCTGCAGGAGAACCTCAGCTCTGGCACCTGAAACACCTCCTCCCACTTCTTCACTGACCTTGCTGTCTGCAGAATTGCTCCTCTCACATATTCTCACTCCTCTCTTCTCTGAGTGCAACTTATTCTGCACAATACCTTTATTTTTCTTCTTAAATATGTTATCACAGAGACACTGCTACCATCTCTGATTGGCTTTGTCTTGTCCTGTGCTGGGTCCACATTGGAGCAGCCTGGCAATGGCTTTGTTGGACATGGGGGAAGCTTCCAGCATCTTCTCACAGAAGCCACTCCCATAGCCTCTCTGCTACCAAAATCTGGCCAAACTCACTACAGCCACACTCCTAGTCTAGCCTTGTGGATGGATGCAGGATGATAAATAATCTTAGCAAAGATCCTTGTTCTAGTATTTCAAAGAGAAGCCCCCAAACCTCAGACAGTTGAAGTGTGATGAAATAGCAATCAGGGTATTAAAACTTAGGTGGTTAGGAGAATAACACTAGGAAAGCCAGTGACCTTACAAGAGGGTTTGGAGGACCAGTCTTTAATTATATTTGCAGTCTGTGGCAAGCTCCATGACTCCAAGTACCATGTCTGATTTATTCCATCACAGTGGTGTGTGGGTGCTGGAGCATATACCACCTGATGGTGCAACAGGGAATGGGGCATGAGGGTAAAACAACCCAATGGGCAGTCAGTGCACAGCCACACGTGTCTTGTGAAAAAACAGGACACAATTAATTCAAAGGGATATGGTTATCCTCTTCAATCTAAGGATGTTTATCCTTCACTTAAAATTGAAGACAAGCTAATGAACAGCATAAACTCGAATAACTAATTAGCTCTAGAAGCCTTATTATGCCAACATAGAGCTAAATCTGGGCAGAACCTGTCAGACAAATCCTATATTCAGTTAACAAGAATACTTGAGTTGCTCTCTGTACTGAGCTCTGTGTTGCCAGCATAAAGCTGCTCCTAAAACTTGAACCTAGCTATAGGTAGAAGACAGCTGAGCTGAGGTCTTGCTACACTACTCATTCACAGTAGAAATATTTCATTGACCTATCTTACTGGCTTTAGTCAGATTTGCTATGGAAATGATGCTTATGCCTTCACAACGTCTGCTTTTCTTGTGACCTGTTAGTCAGGTTCCAGCAAACAGAACAGAGGGACAGAGATCTCAAAGATATTATGTTCCTGAGAGTTTAAAAGTGAAACATGCTACACTAATGTCCCAGCTGAGGGAAAGATTGCCATGCAAGATTGGCTGTCTTGTTAGTCACCAAATAATCCATGTGGTTGAGATGACATCCTAAATGCCTCAGCTACAGAAAAACTATTCATTGTTGCTCATGCCTTCCTATGAAAAGTCCAGCTGCTGTGGCAACTTTATATTTTCCTCAGAAGGTCTGTGGTATAGACAGTAGAGGACAAAAGTCAAGCCTGGTAGAAAGAGATACCACTCTACTAACTACAAAGTATTGTACCAGACTTATGTCCAATTTTAATTTTTTTGGTGTGTTTTTATACGTGCTACCATGTGTGTCCTTCCTCAAGTGACAGAGTGCATGTTAGAAGTTCCAAAAACAGCTGCATCTAAGCTTATTTAAGAAGTTATTTATTTACATCCTCAAAGCTCAAAAGAAGTGTCCTTGAACTTAATTTCAGGCTTTCTTATATAAACATATAAAGAAGGAAAAGCTGATGTGACAATTCAGTCTCCTGATGAACTTGTTTGTGAAGGAAGAATAATGATTGAAATTATTGTTCTGCTAAAGAAGAAGAGTGCAGCTACATATCCATCCTGCTCTGTTTTAAAGTCAAGCACTTGCAAATTAGGAAACCCAGGAGTAAACATAAATTCATAAAACATTCAGATTGAAAAAAACCTCTAAGAACATCAAGTCCAGCTGTTAAATTCCTCACTTGTGTGGACAGGCTCTAAACTCATACTAATCTCATACTAAAACAGAAGTTGCTTATTTTGTTTTTATTATTGTCATTCATCTCATAGTCCCAGCTCTGTCCTGTGCACTGTTCAAATCCTGTGCAAAAAAGTGCTATTAATTTTGTCACAGGCTGTTCTGTGATAATTGTGACTTTAGTATTTAAGTACATCAAATCCACCACTGAATTAATCTTTATTATTCTGCTGAGACATATGGGCTTAATAGAAGTGATAAATCTGAAATACTTATTTGCATTTATTCGGTGCCAGGTGCTCAGGAGATGATTTTGCAGAAGATGGAGCCTTTGGTGCACAATCCAGAGCTCAGTGCTGGCTGCCTCCAGCTGCAGGACCGAGGGCTCATCACTTTTAGAACAGACCAAGGCTCCCAGGAAGCGAGGGCTGGTGCCTCTGGTGTCCCAGGCTGCAGTGGCATCCTGTGGCCCTAATTCCTACAGCTCCTGCAGAGCCCCAATTCCTTCCCTCAGCTCTCCACGTGGGGCAGGAGTCTGGCTCCCGGTGCTGATTGCTTTTCATAAGGCAGGCAGCAAAGGCAAAGGAGCCCACAACAGACCAGGAAGGGAGATTGCAGAAGGGAGGTGCTGGCCACCTTATTTCTGGCAAACGCCCCAAATTTTCAATGGTTGCTTTGAATTCCTAATGATAATACAAAAGCAGTGCTCCCAAATGGTCCTTTCCTGGAGTGTTTCAGAGCACTGCCACTCTCTGCAGGTCTCAGGGATGCTGAGTCAGGACTACAAGCCTTCTGCTTCTGTTCCCTCCCTGCCCTGTCCCAGTCTGCTTCAGTCCTTGCTATGGCTGAATCCTTGTTCCCGTGCCTTATATTTGGAGTCCTTTGTTGCACCAGGACGGGGAGGGACAGCGAGAGGGAAGGTCTAGGGCTACCTGTGCTGCTCAGAGGGGAGGTCTGTGAAGTACATGGGGATACATGTGCACAGTGCAGATGCCTGTAGGAGGAATGAAGGGGATGACGAGTGCTCAGCTCAGGCAGAAGCTGTAGAGAACTGTCAGACTACAACAAGTCTCCCCAGCACTCACAAGCTGTTTTTTATTTTTTTTTTCCAGAAGCTCCAAACATAGCCAAATTTGTGCACATTTTCTTCAAAGGAAATTAAAGAGAGATTTTATGTGTTTTTATCAGACAACATATGATCCCTGGTATTTGTAGAACACCCTCTCTAAATCAAGCACTAAATACTTTTTTTTTAGTCTTCTAAAAACTCCTCATGTTTAAGATTTAGCCCTTTGCTCTTTCACTGGAGAAATAACTGAGGCAGAGAAGGAAATTTTAGGGCCAGAAAGAGCCCTGTGGTCTTGCTTCAGTCTCATGTATAACTGGACCATCAGATATCCTTCAACAAATTCTTACCACACGGGTCCATTTGTTTTGTTAAAAAGGTTTTGATGAAAATCTGCTCAGTGATGGAAAACCCTCTACAGGCTTTGGTAAATTATTTTGATAGTCATTTAATTGTTATTTGGATTTAATTAGCTTCAAGTTCAGTAAATTGGATCTTGCTAGAAATGTTTGTTTCTTGTCACGAAATGTTTGTTTTCTACGTAATGCAGTTACTTATTGTACGGAAGTTCTCTGTTGCTGTTCTTCTTGATAACCCAAACAGTTTGAGCTCCTGCACTCTGACTGTGGGGCTTGGTTTCACAACCCTTATTAGTTCTTTGGTTGTTGTTTTTGTTTTTTTGTTTAATGGGGCTGCTTCAGCTAGAGAGATGCTATTTACAAGTATGTATCCAAAACTGTTACCATATTTTCTCCTAAGACATGACCATTCATTAGCAGCAGAAGACTTGGCACAAAAGTGCTGATCACAATTAATTTAGTGAGAGCAGGCAGGTAGATTTCTGTCCCGTTGATGAGCCATCATGACTGGAAGTCTTTTTCCAGCATGGTAGAAACGCATAATCCTGAGAAAAGCCAAGCCACTCTCCAGCCCCATCCCCTTCTTGCTTTGCTGGTGAAACTGCACCACGGTGCCGTGGCATGGTAGGGATGAGCACACATACAACCTTCTCACTCCCAGGCTGCCAACTGTGTCACTTTGAAGCTGTGGTCTGCACAGCCCTTTCTTGTAGTTCAGGCATTGAATACATGGTATGTGATTACATTTGGGCAGGAAATGATTAATAAAATTTAGTGAAAGGAGAGATCATTGGATAATGTAATCTGACCTCCTATAGCTACCAAAGATTTTTTTTTCTGACTATGCCTGCATTCAACTCAACTGTTTCAATTTAATTTAAGCATAACTTCTATTAGGGTGAAGTGCATATTACAAAAAGGCATCTAACAGTGATTTCAAGACAACAGGATCCATTAAATCCTTTGTACCTTGTTCCAGTGTTTAAATGCTCATGATGTTACAGATTAATGCCTTATTTCTTATTTGGATGTATCTGGCTTCATCTTCACTTTCTAAGTGCTTGCTGTGTTTCGGATTAAAATAATTCAGTACTCATATCTTCCCCTGGAAGTACTTTACTCAAGTCACCTAAATATTTTTTCTATGGAAAGAAATTTCTTCAGCCTGCAAGTATTTATTTTAGCTTCTTTCCTCACTTTTACCAGTTTCTAACGTTACTTGAAAAACACTTACATGTGAACTGTACACAGTGTTCCAGCATCAGTCTTATCATATCTTTAAACAGATGTAAAACCACTTCACTTAGGTTAGCATCTGCATTAGCTGCCTTCGCAGCAGTCCTCCCTGGCAGCTTAAACTGTGGATTGTATTCATTTTTCACTTTGATCCCTAATTCCTTTCAAGAATCACTCACATTTCAGGATGCAATCCCTATTCACTACTGATGACGTGCATTCCCTATTCTGAGATGCAAGTGTTTGCATTTGGCTGTATTAAAACCATTGTGAATAAAGAGAAACAGCCTACTGGGTGCTCCAGTTTGCTCTGTTTCACTGTATCTTCAGCATTATTTATCAATCTTCTACATTTTTATAGCTTTGTAAATATCATCACCAATGAGTCTGTATTGAACCTTGACATCTGTAAGGTCTTTATAAAACTTTTTATATTTAGCAGTGATTTCTCTATGACTACTTTTCTTTTTATTCTATCACTTGGCAGATTATTTACACGTGGAAACTGTGCACTGTAATGCTTTGCTGGGGCTTTTTAAAAGCAGATTCTTGTGCTGCTAACTTAAGCTACTAACTAATACAAGTGAACTCCTCTGTCAGCTAGAGATGATAACTTCTCAGTGGGCAAGTTTCACTCCAAAGAGCATGATATAGAGCACAGAATTCTGTTAAGTGATGGAATTGATCTTTCTTATCGACTTTTCTGGTATTTTGCTTGGGATGGATGTCAGTCTTGCCATTCGGTGGATAGCCAGATCATCACATTTCCCTTCTCCTAATATTCTCATATAGCAGCTGTCTTTCAGTCCTTCGGTGTTCCCTAGTGTTCAGAGATTCATTGTGACTCAATATCAGTAGTGATTACAAGCATCTGACAAAAGCAAATTATTGTGGTTCACATTTACCCTTTTCTAGCAATTCTGATCCTTTTGGTCCCAGCTCTTCTCCTCCTGAAGCTCCTCAAACTTGTAAGTCCCATTTCCTTCTGCTGGAGTGGTGGAAAGTTGCTTCTTTGGGTCCATTTTCCTCCTACCTCAGTCACCTAGGGAGAATGTGAGGGCTCTCAAGTCTTACAGGGAGAAAGTAGAGAGCACAACTGTTCTGAGCAGCTGAGTGCTGTCCACCAAGTCCTTCCTGTTTCTCATTCCCATGAGAGGGGTGGGCTGGCAGGGAAGGAGCCCCCAGCCTCCTTCAGTGGTGGAGATGGGCTTTTCTTCCTAGGGGTGAAGAGAAGAGCTCACAGGTGATCAGAAGAAAACACAATCCAGATAGGACTGTGAATACATGCTCTTCTCCAGTTTTTAAAATAGATGTTTTTGTGATTTATGGATATATGTGGCTCAACAAATTCAAGTGCTGTTTTCAGACACACTTTTAGGACCGTTAGCCATGAACCTTCTGACTCTCTCTTTATTCCTGTCCATACATTCTCAGACTCATTTTAACCATGCCATTACTGGCATTAGTGGTAGTGGCAGAAGAACCTCTTGGTTGTATGTGTATCTAGGATGTTGGTGTTCAATTGCTGGGGCAGGGCTTCATACCATGTGGCTGTGGTAACCCTTTATTGTAATTCTGTAGAAAGTTCCTGTGGAAAGCCTGAGGAGTCCATGGCTAATTCTTGTTTGATGGAAGTGCACAATTCTCCTTCTTCTCAGAGACTAGAAATAAATCTGTTGAGCACTCTTACCTTTTATGCAGTTCTAACATAAAGCCATCTCCATCTAATTAGAACCATACACACTTTTTAGAATTATTTTCTTCATAATATTCTTCTAAATGGCACGCTGTCTTTTGTCCTTAGCACTGCTATTTGTGAATTTTCCTTTGGGCCTTTATCTCTCCTAACTAGCATTTTACACTCCATGAATTCTAGCTCATATTATTTGTTATTTATTTCCTGGTTTTCAGTTTGAATACTGAGGTCTTTTTAGTTATTTCTATTTGCTGTCACATATTAATCAACTGATCCAGAATGGGTTTTAAAACAAAGTCGCCCTTTTAGGAAATTGAATGAACTCTTAGCTTTCAGTTTTCAGTTGAATTATGCTGTTCAAGCCTTTCTCCTCCTTCTAACTTTGCTCATGAAGGCAAGAGAAGGGAAGTCTAGCATGTGATACTGTTTAGAAACATGAACTATGAGTCATAGATTCATATTATGGACAGGAAGGACTCAAAACATGAAAGTATTACAATATTGTATTAGGTTTGGATGGCAGGGATTTGGTAGAGGGGGTCTGCAGGGGTGGCTTCTCTGAGAAGCTGCTGGAAGCTTCCCCTGTGTCCAGTAGGTCCATGACAGAGCTGCCACTGGCCAGGGCTCAGCCCACTGGCAGCGATGGCAGCGCCTTTGGGATAATGTCATTATGAAGGGGGAAAAGAGCCTGCACAAGTGCAACTGCAGTCAGAGAGAGGAGTGAGAGTATGGGAGAGCAGCAGCCTTGCAGACACCAGGCTCACTGAAGAAGGAGTGGGAAGAGGTGGTCCAGGTACCAGAGCAGACCCCTGCAGTCCATGGTGCAGCCCAGGGTGAGGCAGCTGTGCCCCTGCAGCCCATGGAGGACACTCCAGAACAGGAGGCTGTGACCCCATGGGGAGCCTGTCCTGGAGCAGGGTCCTGGCAGGACCTGTGGACCCTTGGAGAGAGGATCCCACAGTGGAGCAGGTTTGCTGGCAGGACTTGTGATCCCAAGGAGCATCCATGCTGGAGCAGCCTGTTCCTGAAGGACTGGGCCCTGTGGAAGGGACCCTTGCTGGGGCAGTTTGTGAGAACTGCAGCCCGTGGGAAGGACTCGTGTTGGAGATGTTCGTGGGAGAGTGCGGACAGTCCTCCCCCTGCGAGGGAAGGAGTGGCAGAGACACTGTGGGATGAGCTGACCACAGCCTCCACTCCCCATCCCCTTGTGCTGCTGCAGAGGAGGCAGAGAAAAAGCAGTGAAGTTGAGCCTCATAAGAAGGGAGGGATGTGGGGAAGGTAATTTTGAGATTTGAGTTTATTTCTCATTACCATGCTCTGATTTGATTGGTCATAAATTAAATTAATTTCCCTGAATTCAGTCTGTTTTGTCCATGAGAGTAGGTGGTGAGGGATCTCTTCCTTCCCTTATCTCAACCCATGAGCCTTTTGTTACAGTTTTCTCTCCTTTGTCCTGCTGAGGAGTGGAGTGGTAGAGTGGATTTGGTGGGTAGCTGGTATCCAGACTCTCAATCCACCACAAATACAAAGAAAATACCTGTCAATGTAAGGTATCGAAGAAGCTGCAGTTCTTTTGGCATCTCCACACCATTTTAGCTTCCAACTGAAGGAGGAAACCTGTGAGGGTAGATGTAATGTTAAGAACTGGCAGACTGTTAAAAAAAAAAAAAAGAACTTGCAAATTAAACAAACTTAACAAGGTCTTTGAAGGTGGCAAGAAGGCTTTATCTAAGTAAAGGCTGTGCATAATCTTAACCTGCAGTAGTGTTTATTGCACTGTATCATATCCCTCATCAACTTTGGACAGGCAGTTCACCCATCTGACATCTCAGGAAATCATTCCAGTAATAGTGGAAAAAAATGGCTGTTTCTGGAAGAACTTAATGCCTATCACTGCACCAACTGAAGAATGACTGGTGTTTCCACCATAACCTGCATTTGAGAGAAGGCAACTACTCTGATCTCTATATTATGCATCATTTCAGAATCAATTCTAGAAGGAAAGAACAAATAACAGCTGTAGTTAGTTGGAGTAAAAGTGGAATGTAGATTTAAATGATTTTGACAAAGTAACCTGATAGCTGTCTGTTGACATGATAACTGATTTTCCAGATGAGGGAAACAGAGTAGACCTAAAGTATCTCAGTTTAGCAAAGCATGCTGTGCTTGCATGTATGAAATGCATTTTACGTTTTGCTTAATAAACTGGGCTTGATTCTGTTCTTCTAAAATGATAGGAAGAAAAAACAGTTTGTAACATGAGAGGGAAATAAAAGAGTTTGGATTGTCCCAGAATAGAAAAATGAAGGCTGACTGAAGATATGACTGATATTTAAAAATATGCCAATGAGTAAACACAATGGAGGAGGAAGAGCTATTTAAACTAAAAGACAATGTTGGCAGAAGAACAAATGGGCATAAAATGACCATGAACAAATTTAAGCTGGAAGGCAAAAGATTTCTAGCTATCAGAAAGCTGTCTTTCAATGAAAATGAAAGCCCTTCTAAATGATTTTAAAATAAAGCTCAGTAAGTTTATGATTTGCTTTACATGACACACATGTTCACCAGCATGGGATATGATTCAGTGACATAGAAGTTCTCTTTAATTTTTCATCTTACACAAAGCAGCAATTACTGTTGAGATATACTGACCTCTCTGGCAGCATGTACCCACTTGAACAGTACTTAACATGACTAAAATATTCTTTCTGACAGAAAATCAAAAGACTTTGATAATCAGCTAATCTCCAGAAGATTTAAACAGACTGAATGCAAAGACTTTTTCCCACCTTGCCATGTCTCTAAGGCTAACATACTCAAATAAATCAATAAGACCAAGTTTTGTGTGAAAATTGTCACCTCAGTCAGCACTGTGTTGGGTCCTAGTGCTAACCACAAAACTGTGCGTCACATCTTGAGCTGCCGACAACTATATTCCCAGCATTTAAAAATGAGGATGTGAAGATCTGGAGAAATGCTGATTTGAATAATTGCAACTTACTAGTCACAATGTCAGTAATGGAGATAATATTCGTGTATATTTTAAAAGCTGTGAAATCCTCCCTGCAGATGATGGGTAGTATTATTCATTCTTATTTGTTTAGCTGAATTTAGAAATGAGCCTGGAAGGAACGAAAAAAAATTGTATATCCAGTAAACAGGATGTATTTTATACCCATTTTTTAAATGCACAGTATACTTAATTGGAAAAAAATGAAAATTGAACATAAACATCAATATTCTAATAATATTAGGGTAGGAAATTGGAATAAGCTGTAAGCTTCTATCTTAACTAATGCCACCACGGTTTTTTAGTGTTGCTGAATGTCACACTCAGGGAACAAACATTTTCCTTGATGGAACATTCTCAGTGCTGTCATTTTGTATAGCAGTCTGAAACACAGAAACGTCTGAACTAAGAAAACTATTTATTTTGTTTTTCAGTGTCAAAGCCATGATTCCTCCGGGGGAATGCCTGTATGCTGGGAGGAAAAGGAGGAAACCCATTCAAAAACAGTTAAGTATCATATTCATCAGGAGGCATCTCCTTCCAAACATACAGGCTAGAAATGGGGTAGAAGAAGGGTTCCCTTCCTCCTATGGTCCAGTGACACAGGAGAGACCTAATTTTCTTTGTAATAGGAAACCCTTGGTTGGGAGGCTGCCTCTTCATGAGTAAGATGTCTCCAGAAAGGATGCCAAGCCTGGGTGAAAGCATCATCACCCATCTCTAGGTATCCCAGGAGGAGGCCAGGGGTGGTTGTGGTGGGTACCATGGTGCTGCTGTGGAGAGTGGAGAGGGACAGTGCCCCTTCATGGGCAGAACACACTGGACTAAGTGTCAGCTGGGCAGTGGGTTGGAGGGGTGGCTGCCACCTTTGTGCTTCCATGCTCCCTGCTGCCTGTTCAAGGAGCTTTTTGAGAAGTCATGTGTTGAGTGGCACCAGAGCATTGGCACTGCACTCCCCCCTTCCCCTTTCCTAGGCTTAGTCTTGCTTGGGGCATTGCTAAGTCCAGCATGTGCGAGCCTGGAAAGTGGGTCAGTTCAGCCAGCTGAAAGAGCAGACTGGTGAGTCACTTTTTGCGTATAGAACACATAATTTTCAGATTTCCATTTACTATGGGATCACTTTCATTAGGAGAAAAATGGGAGAGAGGAATTGTGTATGTGAAGGCAGAGCAGGAAAAGAAGAAATGCAATGGAAATTTGTTACTACAAGATGCTTGAAATGGGAGGGAGAAAAAAAGGTTGCTATCAGTCAAATGTAAATGAGTTCCAGATGCCATAAACTGATCTGGGAAATAAAGCTTTTTAATGTAATCATCCCACATTTTCTGTGTTACACTTGATTATATGATTACGAAACACATTTTACTGTGTTAAAATTATGAACTGGCACTGGTGGCCTTCACACACAATTTAAGGATGAGACGTTAACTAAAATAGATTTCCCTATTTTCAGTCGTTCAGAACTTCTAAAAATAACCCACTTGGCTTAAAATTGTACTTACTGGTCTAAAGTCAAAGGGGAGTTTCTCTGAAAGTTTTAGTGACATATGTTGATGTTGTTTGGATTTTGGGCAGTATTTGCTCATGAAGCTCTTGTGCCCACTTAAAAAATTGTTTCTTTTAGTTTAAAATGTATCATATTTCAATAGACAAAGATAGTGCCATAGGCAGATGATTCTTCCTGCAAAAATCATGAGTGTTGAATTCAAAATATATGAAAGATTTCTGCACTACTGTTTCAGTATGGATGTGGATATTTGATTTTATAACAATTGCAAGAGGGATGGAACATTTCCAGTACATTAAATTACCTCTATGCAGAACTGTTTATGGATCATTACTTTTGTGAGAAAGGAAGGAGACTTGCAGTTGCTTAGAGAAACATTAAGCTTATGTTTGGAGTTTACATGCTAGCTAGAACTCCTCTCAAAGATGATTTCTAGATAAATGCAATGGCTAAGAAAATTACCTGCTAACAAATCATAGAAATAAACCTCATTAGCGTTTGTAGAAGTTCTGGCATTAATACTCTCAGAAGCAAATTCACACTTGCTTTACACAACCCAGTTTTCATCTTGGGAACCATTGCAGGTAATGCTGCCTTGAAAATAGCTTTTCTATGATGTTGCAGTGCAGGTACCTGATCATGAATTTATCAAGCCAGGACATGAACAATTTTGATGGAGAAACATGGGTTAAAACGAAGGGAACTGTTTGGATTGTTAGAGTACTGAACTCCACACTGGAGACAGCACTCCATTTTCTGTGGTTAGTTACTTACCGCTTGCTGAGGATGATTTCTCAGTTCCTAGCAACACTGGTCTCTTCCTCAAACCTTATCTGTTTGTGGGCTTGGTCTATGGCAAGCCTTTCCTGTGCTTATTCCCTCACTTGGGGACTTTCCTCTAAAGAGGCTCTGAATGCCCCAGACTGACTGGCTGGCAGAGCTCCTTTCCCAGCCCGTGTCTTTCAGTCCTGCTGGTCTTACTGACATTTCAGGACTCCGAGGTTACTGTTATGCTGCCTTGAATAATTTATCTTGAATTTAGAAGGGTAGATAAAACATATTAATTGAGCAGCATATTTAACCATTATTTTATTCCATGTCGTACCATCTTTATCACAGCTTTTTTCTCCTTTTTGACATCACAGCACTTTCTCCTCCACAGCCTTGTTGTGCTTTTCCCCCTATCATTCTGCCAATGCATCAAAGTAGATAATGGCACCTGTTCTGGGAGGGGTATTGTTCAGTTGTAAAATCTGATTTTTCACAGAAAATAAAGGTGATGGGTATTCTTTGGCTAGTCCTCTCTTTTTAATGTAAATAGTCTCTAGAATTTACCTTTCTTTTAACAAAAGGAGAAGTAAGCTCAGGTGCCCCAGTGTGAGCAGGATACTTGGATTTCAACAGGGATTCATGGATTAGTGCTTTTGAAGGTCAGAATTTAAAGGACAGAGGTGAAGCTTTCCCCTCTGCAAAACAACAGGGACATTTATATCGCCCCATACTCAGTGCATCTCAAGAAGCCAACTCTATGACTCTCATGATCAGACTGTCAACCAGGTGGTGATTCTGCAGCTGGCTTTTAATCCAGAATATCACAGAATGATATTGTTCATTATGTTTGTGAATGTTTTTCAGGCACAGGAATTTTATTCTGAGGTGGTTTTACAAAACAGTGATGAAAATGTATTTTTTGTATATTGCATTTGGTATACGTTTTAAATGTATTTAAATCAGTCTTGCTTTCTACACAGAGCTAGCAGAGACTGTCTTCATTAGGTTGCCATTCTTCAGATAACACATAAGATTCAGGTTCTACTTTTATGTATGCAAGAAAATTGAAAAACCATAGCTGTTTTACTTTTGTGCCCAAAAACTTCTAAACAAGCCCCATTAAATGTGATCTACACTAAAGAATTTTGGCATTTATGGACACAGTTCAAACACCTGGAGCTCAGACAGATTGAAAATTTTCCATCAGATATGCTTTTCAGCCAGGCAGCCAGCGTTTTGACTAAAGGAAACATTTTCTACCAAGTGCTTATTTCCTGTGGAAATCCAACATTTTACTGGTAATTCAAGCATCTGGAAATTAAAGAGATCTTGTCTTTAACCTCAAGCTAAAATAACTGTGTTGAAATTAATACTTAAAAGAGCTAAGGCAGTGCTTCAGGACAGTTACCATCTGAGAACTTCAGCCACTTCATCTCAAACCCTGGCATCTTGTAAAACCCTCTCCCTCTACTAAGCATTTATTGTAATGTTTTACAGCTCTTTAAGAGCAGCTACACCTGTCCTAGCTCTGAGTGTATCTATAACTGCTTCAGAATTCATCAGAACCGTGCCAGTGCCAGGGTAAACAGAGACCACGGGAAATGCAGCTCTCTCCTGCTTCCTAGTTCTCATTTTAAGGCACTTTGTGGCATAGCCCTTCCTCTTACTTGGTACCACACTATCCCACCTCTCATCCGCTCTGCTGGTGTTACATCTTCTTGACCACTAGTTCTGCTTTCACCTTTCCTTGCTGTGAAGATGCAGAAGAGACATAGAAGGTGGCAAAGGCCCGCCTTTCCTCCAAGCAGCTTTGCCTCATTCTCTCCTTTTGGTTCACAGGAGATGGTGAACATCCACACACACAGCTGCCACTGGAGCTCAGCTCTGCCAGGATTCCTACACAATGTCCAAGCACAGCTCAGTGACTGAGGGTGCTGGTCAGTACACTCATGATAATCATCTGCCGTTCCTTTGCTCTCAGCCTATCTGTTGCACCTCATGGTCTCTCTTCCCTTTCCCTTCTTACGGAAAGCTTGCAGTCGTGGTAAATGATTAGACTTTTCTCAGCTCAGGTCTTCTGCTGGTTTAGCACTTTGGCATACTTATAAAACTTATTCAGAGC
>PYHW01010717.1:393195-437262 GCA_013186435.1 Turdus rufiventris
AACTGGTTTATACTAGCGGCGGTCTGTGTGTCATGGGCACACTGAATCACTAATGCAGAAATGGCTCAATGGCTTGTGTACCACCAGAACAGAAAACAGCTTCCACATAGCTTCCACTGCACAGGGACTGCTCTAGTGGGTCCTGCACAGGTACAATTACTGTTGCCACTGGGCAGTTTAACAATATGAAGAAAGAAAAGCCAGATTTATTGCTTTAATTGCATGTGCTCCTTTACTATAGCAGTGTTGTATGGAAAGCAGAGCAAATGAGGGATCATTGACGCCTATGTCTCTGTTTATAGTTTGACAATCCTGAGTTCAACAGAAATACAACAAACATCACCTACTTTCAGCTCAAAATTAAGGCTAGAATTTCTGTTTGCCTCAAAGCAGCCTACTGAAGATTTTCCCTGCCTGTGCCTTTCTATGGAACTCACATTGTTTAAAATCACGTCCACTTGGCACCTTACTACCATTTACATCAAACCCCTGTTTGTTTGGATTCACTCCCTTACTGAATCATTTCCTTCAGTTTTCAGGAAGACTCTGTCCTGAACTTTCTCCCCTAGTCTTTTTACACCATTCCCTGCCATCTCCAGAAAATTATTCCTTGCACTCAGTACAAATGCAAACCACCTAATTGCCTCAAGCCATTCCTCTCTGGCATGGAGTAGTCACTATTTTATTTTGTAAATAGGCTTGAACAACTTCTATTTCATGTTACTCTTGACAATTTTTACCTCTTGAACTCATCAGTTTAATTTTCCTTATTGGATTTAATTTCTTCTGTCCTACATTGCTTCCTTGCTTCATCTGGTTTGTCACATGTAGAGTGATTTGCAAAAGCTTTGTGTTTTTTAGCGTCTGCTCAGCTCTAGGTTATGTTCCCACAAAATTATTGCCCTCCATAGATCAGACATCCTTTTGGTGTCATAGGATGGCTGTGCCTCAAGGTTTACTGCAAAAAATAGTTAGCTCAGAAAAAGTAAAATACACTACTCCTTCTTTGTTGATTGCATTATTTATTCTCATATTTCCTATCTCTAATATAGGAAAGCTGTTAGTTTGTTTATCTCAATCAGCAAAATCTTCTTCATGTCTTTGGAAGCAACTTATTGCTATTATCATAGCAATATGTTATTGCTATTGAAGTTATTAAGAACCACATATTAGTATTGGCAATTTTGAATGAAATAACAGAAATTATGTATTTTCAGTGAAATCTACCTCAATTTTTTTTCCATTTGTTCTGTCCACTGATGCTGTTCTCAAAAGTAGCAATGAATGTTCTCAAAAGTAGCAATGAATTTTTTATATCTGATTTACTTTAGGAAGTTTTCAGTTAGCAGCAGTCACATGTACCAAACTGCTCTTAGAAAAACTGATCTTTTTTTTACTAATTCCTAAGTACAGCTTTTTTAAGAATGACAACTGCAATGACAAATTAATACCGTTGTAAGTTTACACCTTAACCACCCTGTGAAGTGCCAATGCTCAAAATTAAACTTATGATTGAAAAATGCAGTAAATGTGTGTAGCATGAAAATGCAGTAGCAAAGTGTGACAAATAATTAGTTTTACTCTCATTGTCCACTGGAATGTCAACTAGCTACTTAAGATTATGATGCATGGATTCAGTAAGGTAAAAGTAGAAGCTTTTAGCACAAGCATAGTTTTCTTATCTGCCCTTTCCCATTTTTAACTATCCATTAATTTATGGCTCCAGTGTCCCATGGCTCATACCTGGATAATGCACTTGACTACTGCTGGGTCCAGCAATAGAACAGCAATGGGTCGTGGCTACTGAAAGGAACCACCTTCTTACCCTCCCACTCAGGTCTCTTTGTTTAATGGACAAGTCTGTGCTTCAGCACTGAGCACCCCTCACTGTTATGCTGGAAATAAGGTCCCCATTTCTGTGTGCAAATGCACCACCTTATCCTTTACAGAGAACATCTTCCACGTTCTCTGGGAATATCCATGGACATTCTGAAATTGAGGTTCCTCACTTGTGATGTATTTGATCTTAATGTATTTTCACAACAGCTATTCTAGGTTCTCTACTACTGTCCATTGCATGAGAGGAACACAAAATAAGGATGGGTTTGCTTGGTGTAGGAAGAGTGACTTTAATCTCTATGTTTTGTGAGGAATATCAGTCTTCTCAAGAAACCAAATTCTTATCTTCATTATTACTGATCTAGGAAGGTAAAAGTGAGAATGTACACAGGAGTTTTGAGCTTGAGGAAAGAATCTCTCTTCACCTTGCCTTCCATACTTTTTAAACTCATGTCTAAAGACAGGCTCTTTTTCTCAATTATCTTCTAAGCCACAGGTTAACTTTGGGTCATTAAATGGAGGGAACTAAGATGCTTTGAATGAATGCAGTGGGTATTGAATGGGTTCATGCATTAGTCACTGTAATTTTCCCCTGCTGTTCTGCCCCTCATTTGTACAACAAAGATGATAAATAGTTTTTCCTGATATTGACTAGAACATGAAAATAGTACCCACTTCCCTAAGGTGAGAGGTCCTGAGTAAGAAATACCAGTTCTTCACTTTTTGCCTGATACAAAAAGAGAAGACAAAGTCTGTGTCTTTGCACCATAGAAAATGCAGAACAGTAAATCTCTTTTTGTCAGAGGGCAGAGACTTAAAAAATTTTAATAGAATCTAAGCAAAATATCCCTCATATCAATTAGTTGCATACAGCATCTCACTCTCTGGAAGTAAAACAGGTAATTGAAAATGTGTTCTCCACCACAGAAGGCCTGCAGTTGGGAATGAAAAATCGAATCCTTCGAAGAGACACAGAGACCGCCTGAATGCGGAACTGGACCACCTGGCCAGCCTCCTTCCTTTCCCACCCGACATCGTAGCAAAGCTGGACAAACTCTCTGTCTTGCGCCTTAGTGTCAGCTATCTCCGAGTCAAAAGTTTCTTTCAAGGTAGGTTTCCTTAAGATCTCAGCATCCAGTTAAAAGTATCCCTCCAATTTATTGCTGCTTTGTACTAATCCTGAGTAAAAGTAACAAATAGTATTATATTGATAAAGGTGTGTGTGGGGAAAATCTATTATTGAACTAATTTTGTGTATGGGATATTGCATTGGAAATTTCAGTCAATTCCTCTTATGTAGTTTGTGTGTTTTTCACCAAATAGTGGAATAATGTCCATCAGCAACAGGCTTTAGAAAATGGGAAAACACAACTGTAAAATCACTAAACTGGGAAAGAAGCTTGGGGCAAATGCAATATCTGTTAATAGTATGAATTCTCTATTTGAAGCTGTTATTAGGAAAGTTCAAAATGCCTGTTTAAGTACAATGTGAAAGTCAGCCAACTACTGTATTACCTATGTTTGCTGTATGAAATGGGTTCACTTGGAAAGCCAAAACGATCACTGTCTTACAGGATACGAGAGATTCAAAGTTTAAAGTGCTGAATAAAGCTGTACTAGGCTACGTTTTGTTTGTATAGTTGTCTGGCACACCACAAAGTGAAAGCCAGATGTGTGTTTTCAGATGCACATAAAAATAATTCTTCCAAATTTGAAGATATTTTGGGTTTCTTCTGTTGCTGAGGAGTTCACAAGAGCAAAATCCAGATTAGCGATTTAGTCATGGAAATCCTCTCTAGAGTTGTTTTCAAAAAAAAGCAAAAAAGTCCTGTGTATGAAGGAGTATAGTTGACCAAAACTTATAGATGGACTGCAGAGAAAAACAGAAGTATTTTTACGGACATTCTTTTTACATTTATTACTCTTTATTATTTCTTCCTGTTACTACTCCTTATCATGCACAGTGTGTATATATTTTTTTGTTTGTTTGTTTATTTTTTGAGGTTTTTTGGCTTTTACCAAAGAATAATATCTGTTATTTGGTTATATGGTTGTCTTCTTGCTTTTAAAATGCATTTTAGCATAAAAGAAATGCCAGCTTGAAGAGACTTTGGCAGGCTGCAGGGCATTTTATGAGGCTGACACAAGATTACAGAGGGTGATACCACTGATAGGAAGGAGCCTCCTGTGTCAGCTGTGAGAGGTGGTTGCTAAGCCTCCAGCATCCTGCAGTTTACAGAGCACCTCTCTTTCCCTTTGAGCACGTACCTGGGTGCTATGGCCCCTTCCTCTAAGCCTGACTTTCTTTTCTCCTGCATTCACAAACAACAATACCTCTTCAGCTGCCTTTACTACTCTTCTGCCAGAGTTTCTAAGATCCATCATCTCCTTTTCTTGAAGGAATGAGATAAATGGAAAGCAAGAAAACCCAGCCTGCATTATGCTGAAATGTTCTGTGTTTCATGTTTTGAGACATTTCCTTTAATTTAATCCCCAAATTACCTAATTGAACACATAGTTTGTGTTCCCTTCATTCTTATTTTAAATGTTTACATCATGAAACTAAGGTTACAGAAAGCATTGTTTATAGTAAAGGAAGGAAACTACATGCCCTTTTAAGACAAGCGAGCAGGCTGGATCTTCAGAAGGGTGGAGTGGAGGAGAGGTGAGCAGTGTAAACTGAGCTGCATGAGGAATGGTTGCAAATGTTTGGGTCAGGGCAGAGTCTGCCACATCCTTCATGAACATCACGATCTACTTACTTGCAATTATGAAGAAAAAAGGCAAAATCTGTTTGTTTGGGTTTTTTTAAAGCAAAAAAATTTGGTAGCAAGTCACCTAAAAAAGCAAACAAACATATTCATCCCAGCGTTTCAATCTTTGTTGTGATGAAAGAGGATAGAAGAGCAGAAATGGATTGTTTGTGGCTTTTTAAATCAAAGGATGACACTAAATTGGGAGCTTATAAACATTCTGAGGACAGAGAACAGACCAGTGGCATACAGAAATGCTAGGAAATTGGATAAAAAAATGTATCTGGAAAAATGGCTTAGTAAATCTGTACTAATTCACTCAGGGAAAATTAATCCAAAGAAACTGGTGTTCAATAGAAAAGACAAACCTGGAAAAGAGAACTTAAAAACAATAACCAGAACATAAAAACAATAATCGAAGAGGGACTGTGGTCAGCAAGTTGTTTCATGCCTGTAACAGGGTATGTTGACATAAACAAGAAAGTTAAGTGTGGATTTTGGTCTGTTTGCCCAGAGGCAGCATGCCACTACACAGGAAGGTTATAATCCCTCTCTGCATGAGACCAACATGACTCCATCTGGAATAGAGCTTTCTGTTGTGGGCATCTCCTGGTCACAAGAGCATTAGTACATATTAAAGGGTTTGGGACAAACACAGGCAAGAAGTGACTATAAAGTTGCATGGTCAAAAAAAAACCCCAATAAACAAACAAGCAACCCCCAAAAAACTAAAGTTAGGTCAAATGTGTACAATTTATATTCTTTGGCTTTTTTTCTTCATTGGAGGAAAAGATGAGAAAGGAATGAATGCTTAGGATACTTTAGAGTGGCACAATGGAGGAACCAAGGAATAATGAAGCCCAAGATGAAATTTGACTTGAATATCAAGCAAAACATGTCTGCAATGAGCTCTGTTCAGATATCCGATATTCCTAAAGTGAATGCAGTGGAGATTCAGTACATTCAGTTTTGTACTGTGTGACAGTACTGTACGTCTTTCATTTAAAAAACCCTGTTCTCTGGGTTTTGAGGAAGTTAAGCTTAAATGTCAGTTTTTTTAAAAACATGCTTTTAAGAATATTGCTTGCCATTTTAAAAAATAAATGAGTAATGCAACTCGACAAGTAAGTTCACATGTGACATTGCATATTCAACCCACAACAGGTCAGCATTTCCCATGCCAATTATAGTGGCACACCTTCAACAATGCCAGTGGTTTCTGGGCACATTTACTTACCACTAGGTGTCCTTTTAGTAGCTACTCTGCCATAGTCAGTGTACAGCATAAATACAAACATATTTATGAAGATCAATAGCCATCTGGAGGAAGTAACCTCACCATATTGACTTCAAGTGTGAAAATGGAAATTAGGTAGTGGTGATGGAAAACATCCATCGGTCATTTATTCCCATTTTAGTGACCATTAGACATTAGCACCTTGAAGCATATGGCCAGTTCATCTTACTTGAGTTGTTTAAGCAAAGGCCTGGTTCCTTTCTAAAACTTAGAGTTGGTTGTTGAGACAGATAATCCTAGAATTCAGTGTAAGTCATTGTGGTGAATTCCCTCCCTCATTCTTAGAAATGTTTTCCTTTTGCTTCAGAACAATTCTTCTGTCAACTTGTTTAAGATTCTTCATATCTCTGTTATCAGTTGGCAGAGGCTCTATTAATAGTCCTGCTTCCCCCAAGCTAGAGGCATTTAGTCATTTTGAATTTTCCTGATAAGCTTCAAAATGGCTTGCAGCAATAACCTTCCAATCTCACCGGATCACGTGCATGAAGCAGTTGGGTCTGAACCAGGGTTAGTTGATGACTGAGAGACACCAACTGCTACAGGAAACGGTGACTGTCATTTGGCCCTGACAAAGATTTGCTTTGGGTGGGGATCCTGTGAGCATGGAGTGGCACTTAGTGTCTGTGACCACTTGAGTTTGCTGGGCCTCTGTCTTGGATGTGTTCCATCTTGTTAATTGTAGTCTGTCTTCCTTTACCACTCTTGACAATACATCCCTTAGTACTTCTCATTTCTCACTTTTTCCACTGGTGGGGAAATGGTGGTCTTGCTCCACTTCCAAACCAACCACATTTTGTTGGTTGTTTAATTTGTTCTCTTCTAGTAAAAGTAATGAGTTAGTAAATAAATGTCAGAGGAATAGCACCTTGTCCTTTTAGCAGCTCAGGTCCTTTCTGAGGGAGAGCTAGCTTACATTTCCCAGTCCTTGTAAAGAAACCAGCTGCAACAATTTAGATAGACCAACACAATTACAACTAGGGCTATATAGCGCCTCATTTTTCAGTTCTTAGTGTAACTGACCTTGGATCAATAGGCCACTCAAATTTTTCCTTCAGTATCTCATTCATTAATGTTAGACCTTTTAGCCATAAAATGATAGCTGATATTGAGCTTAATCTTAGATGGGAAATGTAGATATGGACCAATTTTTAAATTTTAAATCCTTTGCTACATAATTTATATAAAGTATAATTTAATTCAATAACTTGTAATTTTGCCCATCTGGCCATTTTTTGCATACACACATATACATATGCAAAACCAGAGATGAGCATGCAAGCACAAAAGCAGTGCCTTCCCAATAAAAATTTCCCTTATGTATTATTTTGAATCTCTATATTTATTGCAGACTTCAGTGCCTTCTCTGTATTTACTTACTTCCAGATTTCATTTGATTTTGAAAGTTAAAAAATTGATAGATTATGGATGACTAAATATGAACTGTAGAGAGTCACAGATGAGCTCTGTGAATAAATATTCTAAAAGTTTCTGTAAGTTTTATATTTAAATTGCAATCTAGATCTTTGCAAAATTAGTGACAGTCAAGCATGGAGACATGTTATTTGACCTGCCTTAGACTAAAGTTATATATGGATTGTAAACTGAATTACAGTACAGTTTGAGAAATTTGTCTACAAATGTTAGTTCATCTGTTTCCATGTAAAATTTAAAATTTTAGGGAACAAGCCTGTAGTGAACCTTCCTGAGTGAAGAATAAGCTATGCCTTAGCCTGAGGGTTCTTCTCTAATATTTTTGCAAATCTGCAACATGTCTGATTTAATAACTCTCTTTGCAATACCTAAAATCCAAGCTGGAAGTCTCCTGCTTCAGTTTAAGCCCCTCTTCTGTAGAAAAAAAATTGTTTCCATTTCTGGTAGCACCTCAACTTTTACAGCCATGAAGGTGATCCTAGAAGATGGAAGAAAAAGAGGCAATAAATACTAAACATTTTTTTGTTCTCATTGTCTGTAGCTCCCCTTCTGCTGAGTAGCAGAAAACTATGTTCCCAACCTTGTATGGTTAAAGGGCTTCCAGCATGATTTTTATAACCTTCCCTTTCTTGCTACATCTGATACTATACCTTGGTTTTTCTGTTTCTCTTCTCATACATTTGTCCTTTATTTTATTCATTTTTAAAAGAGATTTTCTTTGAGCTTCCAGTCACTGAAGAACTCAAGATTTTGTTAAGGTGGTCTTTTCTTACATTGCCCATTCTTCACTGCCTCTGAGACAATTTATACTTATCTCCTATATAATGATTTGTTGAAAAAACATCCAACTTCTATTTACCTTAAATATGTGTCCTATGAGATTTTTCCAAGTGTACTGAAGTCTTCCCCCTGTTGGTCCTCTGCCTTCCAGTGCTGTGGCTTGGGTTGTGACTGCAAGAACAATTGATTCCAGGATTTCCTGGTCACTTTTACCAAGCTGCCCTATCTCCTTCTAACCCATTTCTCCCTTTTAATTAAACCTCTTATATACATACACATACATATATATGTAAACAGATAGATAGTTGGATAGATAGATAGATAGATAGATAGATAGATAGATAGATAGATAGATAGATATTTTAAAAGTTTTTTTATTTTTTCCCTTTTCTGACAGGGTAGCACACTGTGGTTTGTGTCTTTCTCCTGATTTAGCATTTATGTTAGTGGGTCATTTCCTTTTACTCATCTATGTGTTCAGTGTGATCCAATTCCCATCAACGTTTATCTTTAATGGAAATTGAATTTATCCCTTTTAAGAAGAAAGCAACAAAGGATTCCCCCCAGTTGGCCTGATTTTCAGTATCCTCAATTACTTGCAGTGTGTTCCAGCTTTGTTCTCCTCCTACAGTGTCCATGGCTGTTACTCTCCTAGATCAGAAGCATATTAGTGTGATTGAGATTCCTCAGGTTCATTCATTAGACCCTCTAGGCTACTATTTATTGTAATATTTGAATATTTAATGCTGCAGCCCCACTGCACACCCGTTTCATGCATGACACTCCAGTGACACAGAAAATTAAGGTCTTAAAACCTGAGATGGGTAAGGAAGCACAGAATGATCTTGCTCTCAGTGCATAATCTGCAATGTAACGCTACTCAGTAGTGCTGTAGGAGTGCTGCTTACCTGAACCAAAGCCCCTGGTCTGAGGGTCCAGGGTTCCTCTACAGTGCATGTACTGTAGTTCTCAGGCATCCCTTTCTACCCCACTGTCTCTTCCTAATAGTTCTGTTTGCCCAGTTTTCTTTTCAAACTCTCAGTAATTTTTTTTTTCCTTGGACTGACAAATTCTGCTTCTTTGGTATAAATATGCTTTTTAGACTTTACATAAGCGTGGAAAAGTTTTCCACAACAAGATTCAACTGATTCTGAAACTAAGTTCATATGGTTGAGCTTACTGTTACAGTTATGGCCTATACTGGATCCATTTCCGTGGGAAAAATTTGTCTTTCATTTGTTATCCGGTTTCAGTAGCCTGAAGCTTTCCCTTAAATTTAAAACCATAGTCTTAGTGAATCACAGATTCACAGATGGGTAGAAGATGGTAAGAACCTCTGGAAGTCACCTGATCCAAGCCCTCTACTCAAGCAGGGTCACTGAGAACCAGTTTCCCAGGACCATGCCTAGATGGCTTCTGAATTTCTTCAAGGGTGGAGAGTCCACAGTGTCCTTGGGCAACCTCAGCCAATGCTTGGTCACTCTTACAGTGAAACAGTGTTTCCTGATGTTCAGAGAGAGCCTTCTGTGTTTCACTTTGTACTCATTTACTCTGATCCTGCCATTGAACACTTCTGAAAAGAGCCTTGCTGTACTTTCCACCCTTCCTTTAGGTATTTATACACTCAGATGAGATCCACCCTGAGCTTTCCCTTCTCCAGGCTGAACAGTTCCAGCTCTCTCACTCTCTCAGCCTTTCCTCATAGAAGAAGTGCTCTAGTCTGTTCATAATTTTTATGATCTTTCATTGGACTCTCTCCAGGTCCTTTATAAAGGATATATTTAGAACAGATTTAGGAAAAATAAAATAATAAAAAATGTGAAATACCAATAAATATTTTAAGAAAGATTTATATGAACAAGATAAAGTGCCTAGATCAACAACAAGAAGAAGAAGGAAATTATACCTCCTGAGTCCATCTCTTCATTCCCACCAATCTTTTCTTAGTATGGCTTATATATTGATTTCCTTATGTAAATAATTAAGAGACTTTCAGATTATCCTCAAGCCTCTCTTTTTCAAAATATACTTTGAGACACAAATCAAGGATTCAAGTTGTGTTCCTCTGATTAGTTAGGGTTGAAGCTTATATCTCAAGTCAAGGATTCCCCAATGTGATTGAGTTTTTAAACTCAAAGTTAGGTTTGGTTTTTAGAGACATCTTCTACTGAGTTGGAGTATTCCCAGTCCTGTCCGCTGAAACGGAATGTCTGAATGATTTCTTTCTTGGAAGAGAAATAAGGACTTTTCTTTTTTGAACACATATAAAATGTCTTTAGCATATGTATTGCTGTGGTCTACAGTTGTAGCCTAATTAGACTGTAAGCATTTGGGTTGTTTAGGGTTTTAGAACAGCATATTCAATGGCCTGTTCTGAGAAGAAACACTCATGGCCAGAGGTAACAGGTAGGGTTGTTCCTGTGGCTGTATTGAACTGGAGTATTCAAATTACACCAATACTTGGAGCGTTTTGGCCAAAAGTAGACCATTCATGAAAGAAACATTTTCCTCTCTCTACTACTCTATAATTTTACCATCTTTTTAGCAATATAGCAACTGAAGAAAGGAAAAACTGTTCTGCTGCATAAGTGGTATATATATTTGTATATTATATTTATATATATATATTGTTGGAAGAAGACCTGCTGTCTGCAAGTCATTCTCTAATCAATCTAAAATACGCTCAATCTAAAATACTAAATCTGTGAAATTTTAGAAGTGTCAAGACTTCAAGCAGGATGGCTGCGTCCATTCATCCCTGAGATCTGGCAGGACTGCTTTCTAGAGAAGCCACTGCAGATTGAATATCCTCCACATTACCCATTTTCAAACATTATTTTAGATTATTTTGACTAGATTTTTAAATATATTTAATTGCTAGGGAGACCATTTTATTGGGACATACTGCTTATGCTAATGGGTCACTATTTTCTCCTTCCCCTTGTTTCCTGAGAGCACCATTTATTCCATGTGACAAATAACTGAGGCTGTTTCATACTACAGGTCCTCTTGCATAACCTGGAGATCTCTCTGTCCTTGGAAGGTCTTTGCTGACTTTTGGAGGAGAACTGAGTCTGCCCTTGGTGTCTTGTTGCAAGAGGGTGTACCTCCTTGTCCTGGATAGCTTTCTCTTTAGTTTCCTGAAAACAAGATGGGTTTTCTAGGCCAAGTGTTTATTCACAAGCAGGATTTACTTCAGAATGAGCCTATATTCAGGAAGAAAAAGACAATTTTTAACTACTTGAATCCTATAACTTTTGAAGATCAAGGGAACCTCTCTGTGCAACACTATGCTCAGTGTAATGTTCTGAGACTGGCTCTAAATTCAATACTTATTTTTTTGAGTAATGGTAAATGAAGGATCTTAGTTTCAGTAATAAATAATTTTCAGATATTTTCTGGTGCTCCTACAGGAGAAAGGCTGGACTACACAGGTTTTACTCTGTCTTTGGGAAACACATCATCATTAGGGTCCTTCTTGCAGAATTTCCTCTTGTAATTCTGGATCAGTATCTCATACATCTTTTCTGTTGCTGTATGCCATCCAAATGAATATCCCTGTAGGCTTCAATGTTTCTCTTGATATTATCAAGACTGATTAGAAAACCAGGGAGCTGGAAATGACAAGTGACATGAGGGGAATCTTTATTAGATTTTTCCTGAGGGCATCTTGCACTGGGAGAGTTCCACTGTTTCTACCAACAATAGAAGTACACTCAGGACCAGACACATGGTCAGCCATGCACACAATGCCTGGTTTTACAGGTGTTCCCACAAACCACAGCTTCTACCTTGGTCCGATGCTAGGGGAAGTCCCAAAATACTTTGAGCCATTGAGTGTGTGTCTTCACCTTTCTCCAGCTTGCTTAGTCATTCTTAACCATTTTGATTTGGTAGGCTTTTGTGCTCAGCGCATTTGCTTAACTCACACTGTGCATCTCATGTAGCACAGATGTAAATGAATGTGGCAAGGATGTGTAAATGCAAGTGGCAAAGAAAAATCCAGATCCATCTAATCCAGGAGACTGATACCCACACTGTCTTTTATATTCTGTGATGTTCATCTTGCTTGTGCACTGTGCTTGTTTAATCCCTGCTCTGCCCTTCCTGGCCCAGCCTGGTACCAGCTGTTGAAATACTCTCTCAGTCTGCCGTGGCTCAAATTCCATTATCCTGCGCTATGAGTAATGGACTTTCATTGATCTAATTCTCTTGAGTTAAATCGTGTTTAGATCTTGGAGACTGAGGAAAAACTTGGAGTTTAGTTTCACTGTGATCCATGTTTTCCTTGGATATGGAAACAAGACTGGTTTTCATCATAAGAAAAATGGCAATTTTACTTTAGAACTTGCTAGCAATTTCAGTAGAACTGTAGAAGACACTAGCAATAGATTTGTCCTTATCACTGATGCAATGGACAGGCGGTAGGAGAGCATTCCCCCAGGCATGAACTTTGGCTTGGTTTACACTTGTTCTCAGCTTCATGAGTGATTACCATCTCCGAGAGGAAGCGTGTATCTTTGTTGTCAAGAAAATGATTTACTTTGTTTCTTATTTTAAAAACAGATATATTTTAAAGGAAAGACAATACCTCTTATCCCACAGAACAAGGAATTTAGTTTGGCACATTGAAATTGCATAGGACTTTGAAGACAAAGAAGACAAATAGTTTTAGGCTAGAGAACAGTGTGGGAGATTGTCCTCCTAGCTTCCCTTCTCCCTTTCCTACTGCTGACTTTAGGGCCACTTAGTAAAGCTCTGCAGAGAACTCTGATACAGTGCAGATCACAGAAGCACAGAGTTACTTAGTTTGGAAAAGGCCTCCAGGGTCCTCAGTCCAGCCTTTGACTGATGATGACCTTGTCAACCAGAGCATGGCACTAAGTGCCACGTCCTTCTTGAACACCTCTAGGGACTGAATCCACCATCTCCCTGAGCAGTCCATTTCGATATTTAACAATCCTTTAGTGAAGAAGTTCTTCCTAATGTCCAACCTGAACCACATGAAGTGCAGCTTAAGGCTGTGTCCTCTCATCCTGTTGTTGATTGCCTTGGAGAAGAGGCTGACCCACACCTGGCCACAACCTCCTTTCAGGTGGTGGTAAAGAGTGATAAGCTCCCCCCTGAGCCATATAAAATATGAGTAGCAGGCTGGTTTCTGCAAAGCTTGTCTCACTTTGCTGTGTGATAGTCTTACAGTTTGGCTCAATGGATCGCTGAAGGACTTGTCTTCATTTAATTGTATTTGGTTTAGTGTCTTCTTCATTTTATTAGAAAGAAAATCCCATGTTACTAGCACAGATGCTTCTCTTCTCTATCCAATGTAGCAGTAACATATTGTCAGTGCTCTGGAAGTTCCCCACCATGAAATGAAATACAAGTTTTATAGATGAGGCACAGTAGGTTTTCTTTAATAAGTCCAGTTTTAATTTTATTGCACTTTTTGGTGCCATACTGTAGATAATATACCTGACAAATTTTCGAAGATCTTGGCATTAAGTAGAAGCAGAGTGCATATCATCAAACACAGATGCTTAGTATAAGAGAAGTTACAAGCAGACTTTTAAACTTCTTTTAAAGAAGCACATAATTACTTTTGTGGAAGTTTGATGCTATACAACATTCTTGCAAAAGTACGTATCACACAAACTTACCATATCCCTAAAATTCTATTGAAATCCTCTCAATGCATTCTCTCTTTTTACTTGCATGGAATATATCAAGTTGAAGGTACAGAGGAAGTAAATATTTGTTATAACAAGTAAATGTCCACTATTTCCATTTATCTCTGAACCTGCAAAATGAATTGGTTACTCACATATTGGTAACAGCTGGAAGAAGTTAAGAGAACTGAAAAGAAGCAAAGATCAGATTTAAATAAAAACACAACATATTTTAAGGTTTTTTTTCTAGTCCACTGACAACTTCATAACCACTTTACTAATTGTATACCTGCAAAACACATCACCTTATATTAATCTTGTATATTCCCCTGACTACTTCAATATCTGTGCAGAAAATGCTATCTTCTGTCTGTTGGTATTATGTTATATATCAGTGTCAGTGAAAACCTGTCACAAACCCTCTATATTTTGTTTAAAATAATTTTTAAACTGTTTTTGTGCCATCAAATGACCCCTACAAATTCGTATAGGAAAACAGCACAATAAATAATGCTTTATGAAAACCTTTCTTGAGAGGATAAATAATTCAGCCTTAATAACGTATCTTGAGCTGGTGAAGGTCAGGATTTATGTGGAGAATATTCTAGTAGGTTATTGTAAGGACCACAACAGTACACAGAGAAAAATGAAATTGTATTTCTTCTTTCCATGCTTTTTCAGCACTGCATCTACACTGCAGCATATAGGAAAAGACTGTACATCTCCCAGCAATAATATTTGTAAGAGGAAATTAGCAATGTTTGAAATTACTTCAATAATTCTTAAAGGTGCAGTCATGCCAGGTGCAGAATGCTCTCAAATTATGATGGGTTCAAGAGGTTTTTGATTGCTTTCAGCACTTCTTCAGGACCACCAGAATTGTATTGAACTCTAGCAATGTAGTTCTATATGCTCCCTTAAGGGAAAAGCTCTTCTGCGCCAAACATACTCAGTAACACATCAGAGAGTCTGAAGGTACTGCACATTGCAACACGCGTTCTTCATTTTTATTGATGCTAGCAAGCCCTTTAGAAACATTTAATAAGTCTGGCAGTGAATGCCAAATCGTTTCTGGACAGTGATGCACCCTGCTTTTGTTGCTGCCAGCTAATGGTTAAGAAAGCAGAGACAATGCCAGTTAGAAGATTGCTTTGCCATTGTACCTTAAAAGTATCATGGTAGTAGCTGATAGCTCCTTTAAAACCAGTAGGGTGGCTGAGATTGTCACCAGTGTCAGCATGAGCTGGGAGGAGAATGGACAGAAGATGTGTCCCTTGCAACAACACTTAGTGCAAGGGCACTGAGTTCCAAGAGGTCATTTGGAAAAGAGGAATTTATTTATCTTGTCTTTATCTAGTCAAGTCAAGTCACAATCTCCACACAGGGGTCAGCTTGCTTGCTTTAGATATTGTAGCCTCAGCAGATATTCTGTCTTCTGACTCTCTGAAGATAATGTTCAACTAGTGTGGATTCTCCAGACAGGAAAAAAAGCTGCAAACTATAGTGTTGTGACTCTTCATCACTCTCTTGCCAAATGCCAATACAACAGCATGTGAAAAACATTTTGGGGAAGACTTTTAAGCTGTATATTCCTGTGCCCTGAGCTGCCTGTATTGGAGACTGGGCAATGTAACAGAAAGTTTCCAAGAAAAGAGGACATTGAGAAACTTAATCTCCTTTCCACTGAGGCAATTTGCCAGGAAAGACCTACTGTAGGCAAAATTCGGGCTAAAAGCCTATTCTCAGAAAACAACAATTTTGTTTGGGGAGGAAACATAAAGACAACTAGTCATGTCCTTAATTCCTTATTATGTTTTGCTTAACCTTGGCATTAGTGGAGTAACACAAGCCAGGCTTTCAAAATCTGCCCCAGTGTTTCAAAAAAACATGTAGCCTGAAGTTAAATGTATTTTTCAGAGTCTTAGCAAAAATGCCGCTGGAGGGGTTGAAGCCTGGGAGGTGTGAGGTCACAGCACCACCACACCAATAATTTGGCTGGAGAATGTTTTGTACCAGTTAAATTGGGAACCAACTAGCCATATTATAGCCAGATCAGCCATGGTTGGAGGCTGCTGAAGAAAATGAACACTCAAAAGTTAACTTAGATCTATATGGAGATAATGGGATACATATGAACAATTTGGAGGATTTTATCAGTATACTGTCAAGTCAAGTTTTAATTAAATCTGCTGGTTTTCTTATTTTTATTTTTGCTGTTTAACTTGGTGACTTTCCTTCCCTTCTACCTCTTTTTCTCTAGCAGCCTTTTTAGTGACAATCCACCTAACTTCTTTGTAATTTTTAAAAAATCTTCATCTTCTGTAAATTTTCTTATTTTCTCCATATAGGTTTTTTTTCCCTTGTCTTTTCCCATCTTTGCTACAACATTCTCCCTTTTTTTCCAATTTTTTCATAAAAGCTTTTGGTTACATCTGCTGTCCGCCGTTCCAGAACTGGATCTCCATCTCTCCTCTCCAGTAAAAGACTGACTTTGTTGGGAAAGCAATGATCTCCTTTTTCTTTTTTCCAACAAGGCATTGTTCTCATCTTCTATTGGGTGAAAGCAGGACCAGGCAAACCTCTTTTCTATTCTCCTCCAGGAGGGCCTTTTGCCCTAAGAGATCTGGGTGTGGTGAGCTCAGATAGCCTGCTGATGCTTTCATTGCATGGGCCACAGGGAGGGGACGTACCTTTCACTCCCTCCCCTACAAAGAGCCCTACCACAGCGTCAAGATGATGAGAATCACTGAAGCAGAGGGATGAGCCTTAGGGCGGGAGGGGGGAGTAAATAATGGCTTGTTGTCAACCCTCCCTTCTGCATTAGGCTGCCAGATGATTGCTTATTCCTTGCTCCCACCCACACACTTCATGCCACCACCAGCATTTTTGGTCCTTTGTGGCTGAGGTTGTGGGCTCGTCAGCTGATGAGTCAGCTCCTGTAACCAGTGCTTTTCCAGCTCCCCATGGCAGGGATAGCTTGGGCGGAAGAGTTCCAGCCAGCACTATCTGCATGGAAGGTGGGGGATGCTTGGGCATGTTAATTGATTTATTTAGAATTTCACCATTCTGCAAATAAAGAGCAGGTTTAGGGATGTGCAATTCATCTCCTCTTGTTCTCTTTGCATATGCACTGATGCAAGAAGTTTTGAAGCTACACCCTGTATACCATCTGTTAGTACAGGAATATGGAGCGAATGGGAAATTTGAATAGGTCAGGAAATCCAAAGTTTTGTTCTCACAGCAATTAACTACATGTTGGTCTCAGATGGTACTGCAGCTCATCGGGTTAATGTACGAAACGAATCTTGCGCCACAGCTGAGTTCCCGCGCCACAGCTGAACTTGGCACTGGGACCGAGTGGGAGAGGAGAGGGATCAGAGCTTCGAAATACCTTTGTGCCTCCTCAATGCTGGGCAGGCCTGGACCTCTTTAGTGCTTCCCAGGGGTCAGAACACCCTCCGGGACTGGCGCATGCAGCCTCTCGCAGCTCATGTCAACTGGGGAACATCTGGCCAATGGAAAATACATCAGGCAGAAGAATGTTCCAGCTTCCCCGCTCCCAGCCTGCCCCATCCTGCCTTGACTCCATCAACTCCCAGCTCTGTTGCCGTGGCTGGAGTGCAATAGTTAGGTACTCCTTCTCTCATCCTCCACCCTCAGGAAAAGGTTGTGCTGTGCTGGGACAGGCTGTATAAACCACCACATGTGGAAGGCTCAGTCACAGCTAGTGACTAAACAACTAAACAATTAGTTTTAAACTAATTTCTGCAGCTGCACTATTTGCTGTCCTTCCAGACACCCTTCAGTGGTTCTGACCAAGCTAGACCTTAATTTGCATTGCAGTAGCAAAATACTCTTTTCCTCCTCTTCCAGACAAAATCTGGCCATTTTCATGTATAGTATCTTGGGGCAGAAGGAAGAGGATGAGGGTAGAAGTAATCTTTTTTGTGTGTGTGAGTATGCTTGCTGCAATTTTTATAACCAAGTTATTCAGAAAAGCCTTATGTTTGAGTCTAATGACTGTAATTTGTCACAGTACTTAAACCTATTTCTAATGAAAGAATACCTCTTAATAGCTATTTAAAGTCAATTTATTCATTAAAAATTATTTATGGTACACTAATTTGAAATTGTTTGATTTTGGATTATTAGTTGGGGTATCAGTGAACTCTATTATGTTTCTCTGGATAATTTTCAGATTACATAAACTTCACAAAATGACCAAAAAACCACAACCCATATAGGCAGATCCACAGCTAATCCAAATTACTGGATGCAGGTTCTCTTACATATTATATAGGTGATGTACAGATCTTTCAACTATCAGGTACAAGACATTAAGAGCCATGGAGGGAGTGGGGAAAGCTTGCAGTTATTATCTGGAAATTGGCATATGAGAAGTCATTGTTTATCCTGATTTCACTAAACTAAATTACTGACTAATTCTTCCTCTAGAACTGCAGATCAAGTGGGACTTAGACACATGTATTAGCTGCCTGCTTGCATCTCCTTAGAAAGTGGAGCAACTGACCACACTGTCTTGGAGTAGGAGAGGTCATAATCTGGAAAAAAAGATTAGAGATATTTTGCTTTCATATAATAGAGGTTATAAAAAGAACTCTCAGAAAGGCAAGACTTCTTAGGTACCAGCTCTGTGGCCAGACTGAACAGAGCTGAGCAGCAGTATTTTAGCAGCTCAAATGCCCATATATAAACTCATTTCTGCAGTTCCCGATGATTTCTTTGCCAACTGCCTCCAGAACAGTGTAATTTGTTTCTATAGGTAAGGTAGTCCAACAGCATTCTCATGTGTCTCTTTCCATAGCTAGAAAGGAAAAATTGCCATGCTAATTAAATACTTGCATCAGAATCCAGTGCTGGTTTTCTCTAGATAAACTTCTTGTGCTTTAGCCAAAGTTCATTAATGGGGACAAAATTTGTTTAGGCAAGAGTTGATCCTCTATATTTTTCATTTCCATGGGAAGTTGTTGCAGTGATAAGTGAATGGGCAGAAATCAGTAACATATGACTGAACATAACATCTTCAGAAGTCTCAGAGCTCTTTGAAAGTGTGACTTGTCTTCAAAAATGTCTGCAGCTTTGTCTGCATTGGCACTGCTACCCTTGAGGTCACTCTGGAGTCTGTCAATACCCTTCCTTTATAGACTGGTGTCTCCATCTCATCAATTCCACCAACTTTTTAACTGAGCAGAGAAGCTGCAGTGGTGCTCGGCACCTGAGGTTAAGCCTGGCTCTATGATGTGAGTGCTCTGACAGTGAGGTCCACCAGCAGTACAGTCACAATTCTCTGTCCAGCTTCCAAGCTAATTCTTCTCCATAAATATAGCCCAGACCCAGAGCAGAGATAAGGGCAATTTTGGGGTGTCATTAATTTCATATTAATGCTGGTCTGGGAAGTCATCTTTTGTGTCAAATGGGAAACCTCAGTGCAGGTGGGAGAGGATCTCTTCCACTGCTGGGTGAAGATACACATCAAGGTCAAGCCTGAAGTGTAAAAAGCCCTAATTTTGGACGAAGCCAAGGGTACTTAACAGCCTGTGTGTGCATCTGCAGAATCCCTGAAACTCTCTGTAGCACTTATGGGCACACCTCAACAAGCTTTCACCTGTTCAGTGTGTCTAATAATAGCAATGAACTTGCAGGACGGTGTGCAAACTGCATCTCACACTGTGAGTCCTCAACAGGCTTAGTGCTGTGCCCTCATTCCTATTGTTACTTTATTTAAGCTGGATTATGAAGCTGGTTTGGGCAAGCCTGTTTGTGCTGCCATTAAATGAAATGTGTCTGCACACTAATCCTCACAAAATATCAATGAGCAATATAGCCAGCATAATTTTTAAAATTGTAGGCTTCAAAGTAATTTAACAGCTTTTGAAAACTTTATTTCAGGTAATTAGTGCAAATAATTAATGATGAAACAACAACAGTTGCTTTCATAGCGTTAACTGCTTGTGAAAATAGGCCAAGCCTCCCCTTCCTTGGATAGAGTTGATTTACCATAAGAGGAAAAATATTATATACTTCTTTTCTTTAAAGTCTCCCCTGCCTCTTATCACCCAAAATCATCCCAGCTACCACCTGCAAGGCATGTCCATGCAACATATCACTATATTGGTAATATGTGGGATACTTGACTAAAATAAAGTTAGCTTTTCTGATCTAGGAACAAGCTCTGACTAAAACTTGTTGTACCTTCCTAGTATTTCTTCAGAATCAATTCATAAGCCTGTTTCCTGGTTTATTATTTCTGTATAGGTGTGTTTCTAACAGTGCAGGAGGGCAATGTTTAATTCAGGGCAACCGTATTTGTTGTTTCTTGAATCTAATATTTGTTTGACTGTTTACCATTACTTTTAAATATCTTAATTAGCATAATTCACAGTAGCACCTGTTTGGTGAGCATGGACCTTTAAGATAATAAAGAGAAACAGGCTAACTAAATATTTGCAAATGGTGCTAGTATCGTTTAAAAGAATTGTAGAGCTATTTACCTTCAGCTTTTATTTAATTCTGCTCAGGCAACATCATCTGATCCAGATAAAACTTGAAACTATATGTTTCTTCCCTGATCAAACTGAAATAAAATAGTCCTATGACAAATTTGGGGGAACCCTATATGATAATTATGTGCATGCCTGGTATTTGTGAGGGCTGGGAGGATGAGCTGCCTCTTTAAAAAGCTTCCATGAACCTGTATTGTTGTAGTAAGCTCTGGTAGGCGAGGGGTTGCGTGACTGCAGCAGACTCATTTGTGACCTCAGAAAAGTGGTTATGAAAGTGATCTCTTGATCAGAGGAATAGAGCTCTGCTGCCTGCCAGACCAGCAAAGCAGAAATGAGCCTCCTCCCTGCAAATCTGCCCCGGCAGGAGAAAAAGCGTTCCTCTTTTGGACGCAGTGTAAGGATTCCTCTGAAAAATTCTTGGGCTTAAAACAAAATGTGCTCTAGAGTATACATGGCCTCCAGTTAAATTTTATATTTTTTAAAAACATGCAAGATCATCTTTGTGATTTGTAGTTTTCACTTTCTGCCTTAAATCTACTCCTATTTTTCTTAGTATAGAGTTAGTAAGTCTTGTTTCAGTGGTTATTGGACTGACTCTGGCAATAAGCCACAGTGTATATCCAATGGAGATCATATTGTAGCTGGTGAAAACACAATAGAAACTGATGGTTATGTCACATGATAGTATAAGACACATCTGATGAATCAGTAGGTAAGAAATCACTGTTTTTCATCCTGAGACAGACTAAGAAGCACCAGGAGTAATTTACGTGTCATAGTTCTTCCACGCAACATTCACCTGGCATTGATCACCCAGTGAAAGTTGCAATTGGCTATTACTGCCTAGAAAGTTGAATCCATGATCCTATATGTCTCATGAATGAGATACAAGATTCTTGTCCTTATCCCAAAAGGAATACTTGTTATTTCTTTGGTAGCTTGCCATAAGTTAAGGCAGTAAGCACCTTTGTAGGAGTCAGACTTGCCCGTTCAAGTCAATGACACATACAGAAGAGTTGAAACTAGAGAAAAGGTTGTGTTTTACTAGCTAGGACTTTGTTTCTGAAACATAGAACATTGTTTTTCCTTATCTTCAAATGGGACAAGTCTGATAAGAACTCTGTGCCTACCTTGTAATTTTATCACTATATCTAAGTATTCTCTGGTTTTTAAAATTGTAAACCAAATCAAAGCAGGAAGAAAATTTACTGTCTTAGAGCATTTAAATATTATCTTTCCTGCTTTTTAAAAAGACAGATTTTTTTATTGCACTTAGACAATTTGAAGGTCCTAATTCTATCTGTTGACCTAGGGACTACAGTACATTTAAGAAACTTAATTTCTCTGGTGCTGAACGGGAGGGGAAATGTAAGCCCACTATTGTTTAGGGTCTTTATCTGCTTGGGATCTTTTTTGGAGTACGGGACATGGCTGTCAGGAAAGGCAAAGCAAAACGTTTGTGAGGAAGTGAAAAATAAAGGTTGTTGTAGTAATTGAATACTTCATGTGCTGCATTTTCTACTTCTGCAGAAGGTTCCTGTTCTGCAAAAGAATTTATTTTTGGACAAACCATAGTGTCTTCTCTGCAGGCCCTATGTCTTACAAGGGATTCCACTTGGGAACAACATCCATCTGTTTGGGCATCTTTGCAGGACTAGTTCTTAAATGCATACATTAAAATGTTAATGCAGATAAAAACACATTTAAGAGATCCAGGGATTGTAACATTATCAGTTTAGGCTTTTGGCAGTTTGGTTTGTGACTTCTGTTGTCAGATAGTTCTTAATTTTGACCTTTTGGGTAAGATTGTCCAGCTACTGGTTTTCTTCATCATTCCAAAAGATTCTGGGATGCAGTTTTAAAATTACCCTGGAAATTGATTCTGAAATAATTTTTTAAAACTTTTAGATATGTCCCTGATGTTTCACTTGCCCTTATCTTGTCTCAGCATGTGTTTTTACTTCCTGAAGTAGAAAATCCATGGCTTAAGGACTCCCTCTTAGGCATACTTTTCTCACAGCACATTAGGTGATGTAACTTCTCAAGGCTTCATGCGATTGATGCCATCGTGGCAACCTCCACAGGCAGCAGAAAAGGCTCTGCAAAAAAGCAGAGCAGCTCTGCCTTAGAAAGAGAGTGTCCTGTTCTGTGGGGTGTGTGTGTTTCTCTATTGGTGTGGAACAGTGTGCTATAGTATCCAGCTGATTTAAAGGTGGAGATTCCCATATTTCCTCTGACAAGCATATTTGTTTCTTTAAAGTACGCTAGGAAACAAACTTGTCTTTGCCTTTAATATTGCACACAGTAAGCAGACATATGAAAGAATTATTCTTATTAAAGCAGATATTAAAGAATTGTTCTTAGGTTATTCCTGACTCTCAAACTGTTGGATCCAGATTTGGTTTTCTGGGTAACACATGCACATCCTGTGCACTAAGGTCTCAGTGTGAATATTTTAGCTGCAGTGTTTATTTCATCTTAAAGGTTTCCTTTATCCTCTCCAGATCGTGTGCATTGGCTATTTTTAAACAGTCTCTTGGATGATATACTGGTCTACTGACACATGTTCTTTCAACTCTCTTCTAAGAGATACTGACTTAAATTCCTCTTAGAAAGCAGGTGTGAATCTAGCCTGTGTCTTTCCATGCAGAATGGTGCAATGAAAATGATAAAGGCACAAGAAACTGAGGAGTGGAAGCTCAGGACTATGTTTGAATCACAGTCCTGGAAAAGAGGTTATCAAATCCAAAAAGGCTGGCAGAGATCATGTAAATCTCACATAAGTTAGTCATTGTCAGGTTGCTTTAATCAAATAGGGGGAGAGATTCTTTCTTATGCATTTTCCTAGTTGCATTTATTTTCATGCTTGATCTTTGATTTGAGTCCTTCAGTGATTGATACTAAATGTTCTAAACTATAGATCTAAATTGGAGAGCGTAAAATGATGCACATCTTCTGTAGCCAATAGAGACTAAAAATGTTCTGATTTTCTCAAGGTAAATCTGTTATCAAGACTGCATTGCATTTCTGCTATAAGAATTGCATTTCTGATGCAATTCTTACAATCACCTTTCCAAAAGCAGGAAAGATTCCAGTAGGCTTCAATTGCTTATTTATGAACACACAAACCTTTCCTCTTAGCTGTCTTTGCAGTAAAAATGGATTTTGGACTTATTACTTATGTTTCTGAAAAATATTTCAGACTCAAGTTTATTTCAATGGGCTGTTTATCACTAAAGAATGATTTTTGTTCTTTTTGGATGCAATGATTAGTCACAAGCTGCTCTTTCATCATATGCTTAAATTTAGTCAAATACAGGCTTTCTCATAAGGTTCTGATTTTTCTTATTGTCACTTCTGTGATATACTTTGTTTCACGTCACAGATGCTGCTGTTGTGCATCTGTCGTTTATTTTCTGTCTGCAACAAATTTTTTGGACAAGGCCATGGCATTGCAGTGAGAACAGAACAACTTTAGAGATGCACTACTGTGTCACACCAGTGTTCCATCTAGTCTGGTATTTATGCTTTCAAAATGTCTGTCTTTTATCTACTTTAAAGCATTCTTGTGCTGGCGTTACAGGGCACTTCACAGTCCCCATATTGAGGAGTTGGGCAAACAGCAGTTCTGCATTCAGTTTACCCATTACCCTCAAAATTTTGTAAGCCTCTGTTATATCTTCCCTTGTCCTTCTCAGTAAAAAGACAGCCATTTTAGCCTCTCCTCAAAGGGCACCTGCCTTTGCTGTGGACATCAATGTCCATTGATGTATTATTTTCATCAGGAGAATCAATCCTGAAAAAATGGTCTAATGACAATGAAAAAGTATGAGCCCTATCAAAATAGGACAACATTCTTGGGCCATAGAGAGAAAAAATGCTGGAAATTCAGAGGATATAGAGAACACATTTTAAAAAATATATCTGATCAAGGGAAAAGGTGAACAGCTATTCAGATGAGAAGCCAGTATGAAGGCTGTTTTAAAGAACAGGGAAACTCTTCAAGTATTTTTGATAGGTCATGTGCTACACAGATCCTAGAATCAATGTGTCATGATGTGCTGCTCCTTTGAATATGTATATATATATCATCATCAGTGGGATTTGCTGAGATCCCACTTGGGCAATCAGGATGTAAGTGGTACGAACACATTGCAGTACTCTTAAGGCTAATTGTGGATCAGTTTGGTGAAGTCACCAATGAAAATATAAATGAATGAAAATATAAAATTACATTAATTGTACATTCTGAGGTCTTTAACTCTGGAACTAAACAATGTTAAGCAGACTTTCTAAATACAGAATAGTCCTCTGAAATTATTATTTTTTTCCTACTATAAACTTATGCTGGATACCATGATTCTGATTAATGGACATGTAATGAAAAAACTTAGAGATGGAAGGAAGAAGTGTTGGAATCATCTTAATTTTCTGTGAGTGATGTGGGTATTGATTTGAAACTGGAATGAGTAGTCTGCAGATTTCTTACTCAAGGTTGCTGATAACTCAGGCTTGCAATCCATTTTGTAGTTTGAGAGAATAACCACTTTTACTTACCTTTTATGTGTTTATTCAGAAGGGTGTGCAAGCAAATACCCAGACAAGCTAAGGCATTACAGCTTAATTAAAGAATGGAATAGTACACAGATAAAATTAAGGCCCCAGGACTGAACCTATAAATCAATAAATTTCTGTGATCAAATCATCATATTTAATGTAGTAGAAAATAAAATGTGAAGACAAACAGGAAGACTGTTCCTTGGAATAAGTCTTATATCTTGGGATAATTTCAGAGGACTGCATGTCTTCAGCAGTCATGTAGCCAATATAGTCTACCAGACCAACTGATAGCTCAAATATTTACTCACAGTGATGCAAACAGATCTCTAAACTACCTCCTTTGCCAAGGCACAATGTGGGGCTGTCTGTTGGGGAGATCATCTGTTGAGTCATATGAAAAGAGAAAGGTTGCAACAGTAAGCTACAGAGAAGAAGTGTGTTTTCTAGACAAGTTCTTTTGAGTCTGTTGTTTGTATAGTTGGCACACAATTTGTTTCACATGGAGCTTTTCTTTGGACCTGTGATGCCTCAGAAATTATGGGATATGGGAGATGTTATACTCCCAGACTACACTTAAACTTGACATATAAGTGTGTTTTCTTATGAGATACAGAGAGAATAAACCAGAAAAAAAACAGAGGGAGACTTAATTACTTATTTTGCATATTCTCCATATCCATACATTTTTTATAAAAGCCACCTCACCATTTTCAGCATTTCTTAAATTATTCTATACATTCACAAACCGAGAATTGTGGAAACAGGAAGTGTCCATCCAGAATTTACCCTAATGCTCATTCACCTAAAACGTTAAACAGCTCCTTATCTTACAAAGTGAATCCTGTTTGTAATTAAATAATGAAAGTTTTCCTGGAGGAATGAGAAATGTCCATTACTCAATAATGAATACTCAAAAACTGAGGAACTTGCCTAAATGAAGTTAGCTCTGTTTTGATTAGGGTGAGGTAGACCAGATGACCTTCAAAGGTCCCTTCACAAAAACTTCCTTAGTTTTTGTGATTCCTTATCATGACCTGGGTTCCCCACAGGTGAACCACTTGCATAAAGCTCCGCAGAACTCCTTGCACTGCAGCACAACTGAACATTTCCAGGCAATTTTTTTCAGCTTCTCAGCTTGCCTCATTTAAACTCTATATCCCAAAGGCACATAGACCTCTTTTTCACATGCAAGAAAAGAAATGCCCTTACTCAGTTATCTCTGTAAGAAGTCCTCGGTTTGTGTTTCTTCTTTCACCTGCACCTGGACTCTGTTACTGCCTTTTTGCTGGGCTGCCTGCCCTGGCATCACACCAGGTCCATCCTAAGGACTCCGTGGATCCTGAATTCCAGCCCCAAACTGATTCTGTTCCGAACACAACCTTGCTTGACAGATAGATCAAGAGGGAAAAGATAAGACTGATGGCTTTTAGAGGGCAGAGTGAAGAAGATGGTGGAGTTTTTCTGGGAACTGGAGGAAAGCACATCACGACTTCCCCAAGGCAAGAGGCTCGTCCTTCTCCCATTTTTGCCTGCTGGAAACCCCATGTGAGGGTTTTTCCATCCTTAATATATTGTCAGAGCAGCACTAAATTTTCTAATAAGCCAGATCTCTCAGAGCTGATGTTCATAGAAAAAGTATAGGAATGCAAGCTTCTCCCCTCTTTTCTCTGTATTTCTGTAGAAATAATTTCCATGTGTACTTTTACACACACACACAGAGAGCACTGGCAGCTGGATCGCTGTTTTAGAAAGTTTATCTGATCTGCAGTAATTTCTGAAAACACAAAACCCTCCAGTGGAATACAGTGAAACCGGCCGTACCGATGGTCGCTCCAGCAGAGTATTTTACTGTTTGCAAAGGGATTTGACTTCAGGGAAACGCTCCTCACCCTTCACACAGCGGGCTCTCTCCCCTCTCCCTGCTGCACGAGAGTTATTTTCCTGATCCTTTACCCTAAGCTCCTTTGCTTTTTTTAGGCAACTTCCAGATATCTGATACAGTCTATAATGAGGAATTAGGTTCCATTACACGAAGGCTTAACCTTCTCGAAAAGCATTCAGCGCTTGCCAGGAGTCATCAATATTTAACAGCTGTTGTTATTATGAAATACTTCATAGGGTAGCGCGGCCCGTCTGCTCGCACGCAAGGGTTTGAACGGCGGCCAGGCCCCTGTCAGAGCCCCGGCAGATTGACAGGCGGCCGGGCTTGCGTGACAGCGGGGCCGGGGTTACTCAGCACTCTGCCTCCTCCGCAGCAGCGGGGACTTCTCCTCCCCCTCGCTGCCTTCCAAAGGGCTCCTCCGGACGCGGTGAGACACGGGCTGGGGGCGCCGGGGGCGAGCTGGCCCCGCCGGCCCGGGGAGAGCAGCGCGGCCCGGCCCGGCCCCGCTTTGATGCCCCTTTCGCACCGGGGGACAATGGATGAGGCTCGCTGGGAAAGGGGAACAGCGGTTCTGGGATAAAGAAACAGCGGATGGGATCTGGAAGGCCAAAGGGTTCGGGCTGTACCTTAAATAAATGTCATGCTGTACTCGAGAAACTTCAAAGGGAAGTCAGATTTCAAAGCATCTCTTAAGAAGAAGCAGACTGAGAAAACCGCTAAGTTGGGAAGGAGAGCTCTGCGTTGCTGCTAGCGTAATTTCATCTGGCGTTCTGGTCGCCTCCGCAACAGGACCGAGCACCATACAGCTTGTATTCAGCTTTTACGCATTTTGGTGCTGATTTCTTTCCCAAGCCATTTGTGCTACCTGTGTGTTGTGGCCTTTCAGAGGGCAAACGCCCCTTCCAAGTTGTTTGGCAATGTGTAACAATTGTTGTGCTGTATTTTTTAAATTTCAGTGTTCATCTAATGACCCCCATCCTAATTGTCACTCGGTGTTCTCTGTAACACAGCCAGAGGAAACAGACCATTTCAGTTCATGGCTCTAGGTTTGTTAAGCAGAATTGCTCATACCGAGTGTTTCCGAGTCAATTTGTTTTGTTTTCTTCGTATTCAGAGTAACACGCATAGCTGATTCTTCCTGCAGCTAGAAGATCCAGGAAGAGAGACCCCGCTCTCACTTCCTTTCGAGTAACAGTTACCAAACCTAAGATTTGCATGCTTAAAGCAGCGCCTCTGAACCTGCAGTCTGGATTTGGGTATTTTCATCCACCTGTTTTGAGAAAAAAATTATCCCCTGGGCATCATTGGAGAGAAACAGTAGTCCTTGTAAGAGGGCTTCAAACTGATTCACCATCCTGAATCTGCAGAAGACTCTGTGGTCCCCTTCCTACACCCCAGACCAGACCCAGGCAAGATGTTCAGTTCAGAAGCAGCATCCCTTCACTGCGCATTTCTTGCCTGTGCTGTTGATGGATGCAGGCACCTAGGGCAGCTGGGGTACAGTTTGCCCCCATGTTTGTCTGTTGCACAGCCTAATTTAGCAGCTAATTTTGCTAATTTTTTTATGAAGAATGAAGGTTATTCTTGTGCAGGATGAGGTACAGAAACACTCTGGAGAATGTAATCCCATGGGTTTAAAAATTATGGTTTTATGAGATTCCTGAAATCTCCACCCCTTTGAACTAAAGAGTATCCTGCAATGAATAAATGTTCTGTTATTTCTGGGGGAAAGGGAACGGCTGGTTTCACAATGCTTCTATAGACTGTGTTAGGCAGCTTTTCTCTTCTTTACAATATTCCAGATTTGTTTTTCAAGCCAAGGTGTTTGCAAACGCAGATAGCAATGCTTGTATCAGAACTGGAGGCTTAAAAGAGGTCTAAGATTTTTACATTGTTCTGGGCAGAGGTGGTGCAGCTGTGAAAGGCTCAACAGCACTATCTGAGACGATCCCATACTCATTTAGCCAATCTTATCGTCTCTTCTGTGCACTTTTTTCCTCCATTAATTAGCTGTCAATTCTAACTTTACTTTTTTTTTTTTATTTATTTTTTTTTTTTGGTTTCCACTCCTTTCATTGCTTTCAGATTAGAAATTGAAACAGTATCCTCAGATCTTTGACCTGTCTTCCAGGAAATTGCATTCTTCTTTTTTCCCTCCCTCCTCTTCTTCTGAGATCCCTTTGCCATTGCCTTGTATATTTCCACAGTGTTGTAGTTTGTAGGACCCAGCATTTCCAGACTTGTTGGCTTTTAATGTTGCATGGGATTGCACCATGCACATTAGATCGCACGATCTTGCAAAACTGTCAGCCCTGGTACATGTATCTCTGGTATTTATCATTCTATGGTATCAATATACTCATTCATCTTCCTTGGCAGAACAGCTCCATCTTCTGTTTTATTTCATGTTCTGGAAGTGCAGGCTGAATACACTATGCTCAGAGAACAGTCTGTGGTGTCTCCACTTCTCATCTCTCCAGTTTGCTTGTTTTGAACCTGGTAGACGAGAACTCTGTGCTGACCCTCAGAAGGGTTGCCTCTCCCGTAGAAAGTAGTCCAAAACTCCATAAAGCTAAAACTCTCATTTTTTTTTTAATTTTTAAATTTTTAAAATTAAAAAAAAAAAATTTGCAGCCAGCAGCATTCATTAGACTGCTTGCAGTATCAGCTTTTTTCTTGCTCCATTCTTAATACATGGGAACTCCAGCAGCCTGTTTCCCCCTCAGGTCACTGAGTCATCCTTTGCTGTTTTTTATTTTTCAGCTTTCCGCAATTTGCTCCTCCCTGCCCACCAGAGACAGTACTCCTGCATTCTTCAAGATCTCATTTGTTTTCATCATCATAGGCTTCGCTGGTGCTCCAGAGGGACACCATTTTATGAGATGTCTAAACTTGATCACAGCTGTCTTGGCATCAGGGTCTTTTCTATCAAGACACCCATCATAACCAATGCTTGCTGTCCTGTTCTCTCTCATGACTCTTGGTGGTGACAGGGGTATTGTTAGACTGTTCTGTTTTCTTTTCCCTGTTTTTCTGCCTAGTCAGATAACATCTTGGAAACTTCCCTCATCTGCCTGTCATGTCTTGCTTTACTTCCTCCTCCTCCTCATTTCTTTCAGGATCTGTGTGATTTGCTGCCTGTCTTGCTCTGCTTTCCCCAGGTGACAGGCTATCCCCAGCACCTCTCTTCTGAGGTGTCACTGCAGTATCAGCCCACCTCTGGGTGGATTAATCCATGGTGGATTAATCGAGTATTCCCAGTGTGGGGAAGCAGGAGAGCGAGCAGTGAGTGGCAGCTCTGCTGCCTTGGGTGCAAACGTTCCCATCTCAGAGGAGCATTTTCCTCTTGGAGCAATGGTGTTATTTGTCTGTCTTTGGTGGTGCAGTGGGTCTCCTTGCAGTCAGGGCAGTGAGAAGGGCAGGCTATGAAACGGATGTGTGTGGCCTAACATATGGGTAACTCTAACTGGCAAAATAACATTAAAATACTTTCCATTTGGAGATGGAATTTATAGTAGCCAGACGAGTTGCAGAACAAACATCTCTTGTGATTCTGCTGCTGTGTTTGTATGAGCCTGAAGGCTAACAAGCAGGCAGGGAGCTCTGGCCCGCTCAGTTGGGTAAAATAATAGTTTCCACTAACGATGAAGTTCGAACGGATGGAATTTTCACAACACCAAAAGAGCGCATCAAAGAAATAAACCTTCGTTTCCTCTCACCCCTCCCTGTCTGTCCCTTAACCTGAGCAAAGACCGCAAACCACCATGTCAGTAATTACAAAAACATCTCTTCTGAGGAGGGAAACTCTGGAAGAGGCCATTGGAATAGGGTGTTTAAAAAATGTTGTCACAAGGCATTTAAAAGATGTGTGGATGTGGCACTTTAGGGACATGGTTTAGTGGCGGACTTGGCAGTACTGGGTTAGTGGTTGGACTTGATGATCTTAAGGGACTTTTTCAACCTAAATGAGCCTATAATTCTAGGTCTGTTCTTATAGACAGGCCTAGCAGAAGGTCTAGCTGACTGGGGGGAAAAAAACCAGTAATTTCCTATTAACTTAAAAGGTATACCAAAATGAAAATGCAGATTTAAGGATCTGTATATTCTATTCACAGCAGCCTAGCTTACAAGTGTGAAATCCCAACACTGTTTTGGCTGGAAAATATGGATAAGGATCTATTTAAATCAGCTTGGGATTTTCCTGATGTGTTTTCCCATGCCCAGGGGAGGGATTTATTACATCTAATTATACATTTGAGATAATTGCTTTGGGGTAATGACCGACATTATCACTTTCCGCAAATATTTACAATGTAAGCTAAAAACTATCACAAATATTCAGTTGGTGTGATTCTGAGTTTCCATCGTTTATTATAAAATGCTGATGTATCCTGCAACAGTCTCTTACTAGGCTGTTAAATGGATAAGGAGCTCTTGCACAGGCTCAGGACCTTTAGAGGCTTGCTCTATCTCTCTTCGTCTTATTCTAGTTTGGTACAAACTATTCCTGCCATCTAAACCTTATTTTTGGGAGATTTTTATTTTTGATTGGTTGCATTGTTGTTGGGTTTTATGTTTCTGTTTTTGTTTTTGTTTTTGTTTTTATTTGTTTTTGTTTTTGGGTTTTTTTGTGTGTGTGTGGGTGGGTTTGGCTTTTTTTTCAGAGGGTTGTTTTTTGTTTTATTAACCATCTCTAGATGTGGCTGTTCCCACTCCCCTTTGGCTGGAAGGGAGAATGTGTATCAAACATCCCAGATAATATCATTGGGTTGCTCTTCTCACTCATTCTCTCGATGAAAAGGAAAAAAACCCATAAAACTGGATCTCTGTTTGCTCCCAGGATATTTGTATGACCCTTCTTGGAAGTAGGACTGAAGCTGACTTAATTTTTACTGACCAAGTGATAAAGACAGATTCCTGTTGTACTCCCTAGATGATGTTGAAGCCAAATAATCATGTGATGCCAGCCTTCTAAAAAAATTCTTTCATTATCCCCAGAAAAGCGATTGTATTTCAGTGATTTTTCTGTAGGATATATTGCCATTCAAAGATATTTGAGATCAAGCAATGTGAAGGAAGAGCACTCACCACCCGAGCTTCCCATGAAAATCTAATCAGGAATAAGCTTTTTTCCCTATTATTATGAAAAATATATGGAATTTTAATCTGTAATCAGAGCTATTAATGAATTTTTGTTGATTAAATCACCTTCTAAAAACAAACTTTTAAACTCTTCGTAAAAATGAAACTGTTTAAGAACAGTCCCTTGAATCTTAAAGTCCGGTTGAAACTTGTAGAAATTAACAGGGTAAAGTGAGACCAAAAATAATCTAATGTCAAGGAGATCAGTGCTGAAAATAAGAAACTTATTCATTCCCTTTTCTTCTGAGCCGTATAGACATTTCTCTGTATTGTCATAATACATATTTTTATAAACAAAACAACTTGCTAACTTTCTTTTGTTTCTTTCCTGTGAGTTATGGTTGTTGCTTTATGTAGAGTAGACTAATGGAAAAAATATGTTCAATAAAAAATGTGATAGATATTTCACGTAAAAAACATCTGGACTGCAAAATATGGATCTATCTCCAGCACAAGGACAAAAAAAAATAAAAGAAAGTTGTCAGTAACCGAGATCCAAACCACAAAGACAGTAACCACCAATTAAATTCAATGCATGTTAAATGTCTAAACAAGAATTTTAGTCGTGACCCTAATCGTTATGATTTCTAAATTGATGATAACTCTTTCCAACAGCCATTCAAGAAAAGCACTTTAAGAAGCAAGTTGGCCAAACAATAAAAGAAGACAATATATCTAACAAGACTGCTGTTCAAGAAGGTGGACTTCTGCTAGAAGTGAGTGAAAAAATGCTGGGTTTTTTCTGGCTGTAATTTATTGAGTTTGATGATACATTTGGCCTGATGATTTGTGACTTTGAACAAACAGTCAGTCTTGGTGGGAGTATTTTAAGAACCACAGTCGTGAACTCTTCTTGCAAGAGCAAGATTGATAGTCGTGATATTCAGAGTCAGTGTCCATTTGGGCCATTGCACCTTGCACTCTTGCGTCCTGGAAATTACCAGTGAACTCCAGCAGGCCAGTTCACAGTTCTTTTTCACTTTTAGGTTTATTTTACTTGGCCCATATTTTGAGGATGTCAACATGAGCTTTCCTGGTTTCTGATCTGAGCTGAGAATATTCTAGGATATTTTAGTTTATCCTGCTTCCTCAACTCTGTGCTCTGCATACAGACCTTGTCAGCAAAAGTTACCCCTTCTATGTATTTTTATCCCATTTAGCTGACTTTATATTGGCAGAGCAGCATAAAGGGGCCATGCTGTTCCTGAGAACTAGATCCATTAATTTTAAGGAAGAATTAATATTGCTGTGAACTACTGAACCAGCTAGAGCCCAGCGGTCCATCCCAGATACATCTGCATTTCTAACACATGATGTAATAATGCTTTCTATACTCTGAGGTCCTTGGAAATTCCTATGTGATTAAGATTACATATGTACAGTTGTTTTGGGTTGGATAATATTCATGGTATAAAAATTGTGTTATAATTACAGCCCTGAGAGGCATGTAAATGTAAATTAAATAGTAGCCTCCAGCAAATAATTGCTGAATACTATTAAATTAAAACACATTTTAGTATGAGACCCAATACCATAAGTTATTCAAGTCTATGGAATGGAAACTGGCACCCTGCTTTCCTTCCTCTTAATATTTCAGAAGATTTTAATTTTAGATTTCAAAGCAAGTAGCACAGAGGCATCTGATTACTGCCAAAAACAAGATGTTTGGCTGTCAGGTGTTATTTTGCAGCCATTTCCATTCTCAATGAATAGGGAGTACAGGGTGTACAATAAATGATAAATATGGTGAGTATATATATTTTAACGAGGGTCTCCTATAGTTACTCTGCGTTTTGTTGTGTGTACATGACATGGCCACAAGTTATAATCATTGGGCATCCTCAAACAGTAGACTGACTGCTGTGGGTGCATGGAGAGAACACTGGCACACAATTTGGGGCAGGTTACAAGAAACTGCTATTGCTAAATATTCTCTGCTTACTGCAGGGTATGCAGGAGTCACATTCCCTCTGAATACAGGGCAGATATTTTATCCCGGATCATACTTAAAGTGGATCATTAACTGGATGATTAAGTGCATGTTAATATGAATGTACTTGCCAGGCTTCATTTATGGGCATGTCTGACCTAGAATAAGAGGGTAAGTTTTCCTTAGGGCTTGTCGGGAATGTTCTCTGAGGGCTGAGTTTGGCTTGGATCCTTGTTCAGTGGTTATGGCACATGAAGAAAAGTGCGTTTTTATGTTGTTCAACCAAATTCACCATGTTGGTTATTAGGAACTGTGGGATTTTAACTAAATATCACATTTCTGATTCCTTCCAAGAAGAAGCAAACCGTGGTTGCTGTTCTTTGTATATTGACTTGTGAATCTGACCACTTTATTTGCTCTCAAAACATATTTTTCAGCTGCTGAAAGCCACTTTCTGTGTCATGACAACACCTTGCACTGTGCAACCTCTCCTAGATGCTTTGTATAATACAAGCCCGAATAATCTGAATCACCAAAATATGTGTGAATAATATTGTTCCTGAGTGCAATGTTAATGGAAAATCAAGAATAATTGCTTTTATTTTTTTTTCCTAGTGGGTATAGTGACTCTGCTTTATGTATGGAGAGAAATATGGGATAACAAGAACCTAATTACTGGTAAATAGTGTATCTGGGACTCTTCAGTCTTGGAAAAATGCAGTATTTCCCCTTTCAGCTTGAAAGAAAACAATGGAATTAGTCTGTCTTCAAAATATGTTTAAAATGTTTTTTATTTCTAAAGGCTTCTGCCACAACATGTGTTTTTTATTTAAGATTTTATGGAGATTTTTTACAGCTATAATCAAATAGCTTTCATCAGCAATAATGGAATAAACAATGATACCAGTTTATCAAAGACTTTTTAGTGGAGCACAGCAGGTATCTAAATAAATAATTTCTTTAAGATAATTTCTTCTGGATAAGAGAGACTTTGCTTGCCATCTTTGTTTCCCTTTGAAGGGCAGACAGACAAGTCTCTAAGATCCAAAGTCTTATTTTATTAAGTTTTTTTTTTTAATATGTCCCATTCTTGCAATCTTTACTGTCCTTTGAGACTTCACATTCCAACAGTTTGACTACAGTAAAGATTTTTAACTTTGTACTTTCAAAATACTTTCCAAGACAGGTGGTTTTGCAGCTCGTGTGCCCCATGCCTTCTGGCAGAAAAGGACCACATTCAGTTTCTGAAGCCTGTTAGTGAATACTTAAGGAACACTGGGCCAAACCCATAACCAGAAAAAGGGGAAAATAAGTTGTATTGGCAGTCAACAAATCCAGATAGAGTTTATGGGGTGATGGGGTGGAGAAACACAATAAAATGGTGACTTGGAGAAATAATGAATCACTGGTGGGTATCTAGGCAATAGCCTTGATTGCAGGATTCATCTCATGGCTGTTAGCCACCTCCTGCTCTTCCCCCCAGCTATACTGTGCTCGTAATCTGAAGTCCAGACTCAGAGTCTACACTATTGTGCAGGTAATTGCCCATCCCAAATGGCTGTGAACTGTCATGTGTTATCCTGTTCACTGATCACTGGAAGAATTAAATGCCTGCTGTTTACAGGGAGGCTCTTTATGGACTTGCTTTCTTAATGACATGTAATCAGGCATCACCCCATCATCACCTCCAGCACTGCTCCTTGAGTAACCAGCACTTGTGCACTAAGCAGCACCCTGCTAAAATTGTCATTTGGGCTTTATTGACCACTTCACAGTTGGTCCTGCAGTTTTTATGCTTGTCATGGAAGATTAATTGCTGTTCAAATTTCTGTCTCAATCCTTGCTGTTAAGGAGGTGCATTCATGGACTTTCTTTTCTTCTTTGTTATGTCTGTTAGTCTTCTATTATGCTCTTGTAGGCTGAAGCATAGGGTTTATGGCATCTCTGTCTCCAGATGTACGGGACATAATTCTTTTTGGGTGTGAAAATAGTGTTTTATAACCAAAATGTTGTAATGAATATAAAGAAATATGGATAATGCAGGCAGCTCCTGAACAGATGCTAGTGGAGTAAGGCTTCCTGGTTCTATTGTGCTCCCTTCTCACTGATGAATATTGATAAAGGCCAGACATGGCTTTTTTTTTGTAATTTCCATGCTTACTGGCAGCTCAGACTCTTTCAGAGAAGATCTATGTTGCTTTTCAGGATGCTCCAAGCCACACTTCTGTACAGTTCAGGATCAGATTTCCATTCTACTCTTAATGCCTCAGGGCACAGGAATCACATTTCTGTGGTCTTGTCTCATGTTTTTCTTTATGGCTGCCTTGAAGATGCCAGTCATAAAACTGTCTTCGGTGACACTGTACATTCCCTTTAATACCTTTATCAAGCACCTGGATAAAGGATCAAGGGCACCCTTAGTTACTCTCACAAGACACAAAGTTGGATGGGATTGTTGGCCTGCTTGAGGGCAGGAAGGTTCTGCAGAAGGATCTGGAGAGGCTTGCTACTTACTTAAATTTTTTAGACAGAGACACTGTCCACTAACAGTGGTCACTCTCTATCGTGCCTGGCATCTTAAATATCTTAAAATCAGTCATATGGTCCTTTACTTAAAAAATACATAAATTACTAACACCTTAGAAACCATGAAAGCTAGGTTTGATGTTGCAACCATTATAACTCTCCACTGATAATTAAGAATCCTACCTTCATTACATTAGCTACTTAAACATATAAAGTTGGGTTTTCCAACCTGAGCTTCCATGTTTTGTAGGCATGTTTTTGTTCCACCAAAGCATGCAGACAAATTTTGCTGATTTGACTTGTAAATAGCACACTAGTGAGACACTTCAGGTTATTTAGCTTCTGAACCAGCAGCATTTGTGCTTGGAATTGGCTGCTGGTGCAAGCCACAGCACAATCAGGTATCGAGGTCCTGTATCGCACAGAACCGGCACTTGGTCACCCAGTCAAGTCCTTTATAGTTTATTTCTTAATTCCATATCACAGGTTTGGAAATTCTAACTTGTTTCTAACTTGGTAGTTCCTACCAAAGTCAATGAGGTCTTTTTTCAACAGCTTTAATACCAAATAGACCCCAAGCCATCTTAATCAAAACCAATGAAAGTCAGACTTTTAATGCAAACCAGTGATTTAGAATTTCACACAGTGTAAGTTTCAAGAATATTATTTAACATTATGTTGCTACCTTAGAAATGGATGCAAATAATAATCTTCCTGGGAGTTACTTTGGAGAGGTGAATGTGCACATTTTGGCACTGAAACATATCTCCCAGTGGCTTCTACTAACAGCTTGAACTGGAGTTCAAGTTTCATTCCAAGGGAGTTGGAAAATGATACATTAGAAAACATCCTATTGGTGCTGTTCTTCACTCTGCATAAGGAAATAACATAGGAAACCCTTTTCCCACTTGGTTTCCTGTCATTTTTTTAAACTTGTTAGTGTAATTCCACTTCCTCCTTCCAAACTGATTTATGTAATCAGTTCTTGATAAAACTGTGCTCTTGAAAAAGGTATTCCAGTTTGAATTTCAGGCTGAGAGCAAGAGATTTTTCCTCTTCCTGTTATTTTTTATAATTTAAACTTCAAAAGGCAAATGACAAGTCCAACAAAGTGCATGGAGATTATATGGATCTGTGACCATGGCACAAACTTCATTAATCAAAAACTGGTAGAAAGACGCATTTTTGGTTTATTCTGGTCTGGAATTCCTTTTCAGCTTCCAATAGTGCTGACACTCTCCTAACATAGTCCTTCTACAGTAAACCCTGATAGATGATGATACAGTGCTTCATTTTCTTAATCTACTGGTTTTAAAATCGGACCATCAAAATACGAAATTCTCATAAAAAGCTCATCGTTTTAGTGGGTTTTTTTCAGTTAATACAACTTTTTAAAGTTACCCAAACAACGCTTTTGCTTCCCTTTGTTTTCAAACGTGAACCTTCTCCCAGTAATTTGGATTACATGATTTAAGCTGACATTAGTCACTTGGGATGACTTACAGAGAATTTATCCATTAAAAAACCCCATAAATGGGGTTAGGAGTGCCGTTTTATCACATGCGTACATTCACTTTTTTCTTGCCAGGCACAGGCAAAACACAAAGGAACATTTCAGAGGCCCTGGTCCCTTTTCTTCTTTCTTTTCAAATAGGCATATTTCTAAAGTCCAGACTTGAAATTTGGCATGGCCACAGCTCTGTGCAAAAAACATCCTTTCTGTTGCCCTTTAAACAAATAACTAATGTTCTCTCTTATTCCTTTCTTCTTTTTTTTTTTTTCCTTCTTCTCTAAAAAATTTGGATTGAAAAGCCATGACTGCTAAATTCCTTTTGCTCTCTCCTCCAGTCCTTAGTGCTACTGTTACGACTGCAGCAATCATGATGCTGCCACAGTGCTGGGGTTTCTGAAACACAGGAGGTGGCACCATCCAACTGGACAGGGGGACAGAGATAAACAAAATAATGTTATCCCCTCCCTTCAGATTTTCAGCCTAACTATGAGAAAAGTGATAAAAGATGGATTTTGATGGGCAAAACTGTGTGGAAATAATGAACAAAATGGTAACCACAATTGCCAGTACACATAGTGTCTGAGAAGCTTGACTTTTGCCAAGACTTTTGCAAGAGTTTTATGGAGGGATTTGAAGAGAAAAAATACGTACTTCTGTAGAAGTTTGTGTGCAGCCTTTTTGTGAAAGGGAAAATGCCACTAAGTGCTTCTTTTCAGATTTCATGACGTGTTGGGCTGATGAGAGTTAGTATTTAGCTTCTCCAACACAAAATTGCAGATTATAATTATAATTGAGAGGGAGCAAGCTGGGAGTGGATTGGAAAATCAGGGCCAGCAGCCTATGTCCAGCGTGACCAAGCAGGAGGAGCGGGCAGTCAGCGCAGGTGTGTGGTGAGGAGAGAGAGGTATCATCCTCTGCTTGCTGCTGGCATCAGGAAAAAGTGTCTTCCATTTGTCAGGAGACAGGCAAACCTGCTGTCATATGAGGAGGGCTGGCTGAGAATTTGTAGTTGTACCAGTGAACAGAGCAGCTGCCCATCCATAGCGTTAAGGTGAAGAATCAATAAGCTTTGGGCACAGATGCAGCTCTGAATTTCAGGCCGCTGTTGCTGTCTCCAGACCGTTCATCACAGCCAGCTCCACCCCAGCTCACTTTTCACAGCCACTTCCTCTGTTTCTGCTCAGGCTATTTCGGTGCCTCTTGGAGACAGTCCAGTGGCCACAGAACTTCCTCCTCAACAAAACATATTCTCCCATTTCAGCTCTGTTAGGTTTTTTTTCTCTCGCTGACTTCAGAGCTAATCCTTGACAACTATTTCCACCAGTCAATTGGTTTGTTATCTGTATCTGAGCCCTGCATCATACAGATGCACCAGGACTTAGTCTGCTACTAGAGTTGACTTCCTGCATTCAGGCAACAAAGGCATTCGTAACACAACGTTTATTTCATACCAATTTCTGCATTTGCTTTTGAGGAAACATTTTTGAAGATGGCATAGTCATGTATTGCAAAAAAAAAAATAAAAATAAACCAAACCCAAAAAAACCCCAAAAAACCCCAAATAACCCAAAACATAGAAGAAACAGAAATACACTTTAAATAATTGCAATTGTTTAACTTGTCTTCATCTGGTTGAAGTGAAATTATAAATGAGGAGCCTAAACTGTATTCACAGATGACACTTGCTTTCAGTATATTCCTCATTCGCAATTCAGAAAAGCTCATGAGCTGCAGCCCTGCTATCTTCTCAAAAAGATGAAGTGATGAAGAAGAAAGCAGATCCAGGCTAGACTGTGTCCAGTTGTGAGAAATTTTGCAAATTTGCAGTGATTTTGTTTTGGAGGTTTTGAAAAAATCCTCCACATATTTTTACTAGAAATACAGAATAAAATATCAAATTCCACTTTCACTTCTTGTCTGCCTTAGTTAATAAAACTTAAATGCTCAAACCAGAGCAGGGGCTTGAATATGAGACTTGAGGAAGGATTCACTTAGTGTATAGTGCAGCTTAAGATCTGCAGTCATTGCTGCTGGTTAGAGGAGCTGTCTCTAACTTCCAATCCTTATCCCTTTCCAGATGATGTACTGTTATCCACTTGACATCTTGATAAGAGAAAGCATCGCCTGCCTCTCTATGTCAGCACAATGCCTTTATTCAGGATTCACCCTTGCTGTCAGAATGGGATAGGCTGTGTTTGATACAGGATACTTACAGGATACAAAACGTGCATAAAATAATTACCTGCAAAGTAAAACTGTTCCCAGAGTCAATCTCAGGAATGCCATTCTTCCTGAAAATTTTACTGACCTGAAATAGTGTTTTAATAGGCTGGTTTAGCATATGTTATCAAACAGAATGTGAAATACAGATTGTTTTGCTCTTCTCCCCACCCCCTGAAATAGTTTCATGTTAGAAAATGTGATATATAGTGCTAAATACACAGAAAAAGAGCGCTCTGAAATTAGGACGTAACATTCTGTTTTCAGTATATAGTCTGCAACATTGTCTCAGGTTTTGATTCCTTACAGAAAGAGATGTCTGCCTTTCATCCTCATTAACAGTTTGCAAGTACAAATAAAAGTCAGCTGTGGATGGAATATTATGACGGCTTCCTCTCTTCAGGACTTGATGCACTTACATGTAAATAACACTGAAAAAAAATCCAGACATTTGGTACTTACATATGTCTAATTGTCCAATATGTTGGATAAATATTATTTGAGACTCTTTTCAGTAACTTATTTCTGTGAAAGATAATGCCTAATCTTACTACATTTGTTATTTCAAAGTCTACCTAACTAAATTTGTTATTACAAGTGCAGAGTAGTGAGCAATTAATGCTTCATTTTGAGTCTTCTCAAATGGAATTAATCAGGCTCGCATTTTCTATATTGAAAGTGTTGAAGAGAAGACTGAAAAGCTCAGAGCAGCTGCAGAATTCAGAAAGGACGAAGAGCTGAACTTGCACTGAAGATACGATATTGCCCCAGCTTTGCTTCCATCTGTGAATACAACATCTGCTTTTGAGGAAGTGAAATGAGAAACTGCATGAATCAATATAAAGACGGTTTCTATTTCCAAGTGTAGTCCAAGGCATAGTATTTGTGAAAGAGCATTGACAGGAGGGTTCCATTACTAGTAGAGCACAGTTTTAAATTCAACATCATGATTAATGAGGAAGCTAAAGAAATAGATATAATGATTATGTTGATTTAGTATCCTTTCATGGTAATTGCTAAGATAAATAATATGTTACTCATCCACATACTCACTATCTAGCAAACTTCATACCTATATCTATGTATTAATAAACAAAATGTGCTTTGCCCCAACATTTTTAGAATTAATAATTAGAATATTTTTCTTTATATTATTTTAAGTAGTCTTCGGTACTTGTATACCACCCATTAACATCAGGTAGCATTCATATTTTTGCTTTCCAGATGAAATCCTAAATGGTAATGTGAAAAAAGAATAATGAAATTTTTACAACTAGACCTGAAAAATCCACCAAACATTGTCATCAATAGAAGGCGTTTTTGGTGATAATATTTCATTCTAAACAAGCTTGCGAAACAACAGATTTGTACTGAGGTGTTCGTGTGACCCATGAATTCACTTTTGCATCAACTAAACCTTCCCTAAACTACAAAACCCGTCTTTAAGCTATTAGTCATCAGTAATGCTCCTCTCTGGAAGCATGGTCTGTATTCTCTTTTCCAGTGCTTAGTACTTGTGGAAAAAACAGGATTTAATGGGGATGTATCTCTTTCTAGTATGCACCACATCAAGCTTCTGCACAAACAAAATCAGCTGATGCTTCAGCCCTTGTTTCTCAGCCCCATCTTGGGTAGAGTAGTTGCTTTTGAGGCACCAGGTTCATTTGGGACCAGCAATTCATGTATATGTTGACAAAGAGAGGCCCTATCCCAAGGACTTGATACAGAATAAGCAAGCTTTGTTACAAGACCTTAGTTTGGAAGGAATGTATAATGGAAGAAAAACTGCATTTGCAGTTTTGCATTGTGCATTCAAAACAACTTCAAAGGCAGAGTTGTTCTTGGTTGCGTCCAATACTTATTACATATCAAGCATATAAAAAACATCACCATGGTTTAAAATGTGTTTACATGTGTGCACACACTGCAATCTCACCCTCCAGGGAACTACTATGCTCTCTTGAAATTTTATAGCTCACAATTACCGGAGCCCAGTGACTTACATTTTCCTAACAGATTTCCAGGAGGCCGGTTTTGACTGCTGCCTCTTGACGAGCCACAGTGTTCCAGCTCCCTTGTTAGACTGAAGACGCTTACATAAACAAGCATCTCCAAGGTTTCCCTAATTCCTTCGTGGAAGTGATGGGATATTGAAAAATGGAATAATGAGAAATTTCACCAGCTGAATGATTCACAATCATTTGTGCCTTTCAGATGGCCCCGTTGTTCCCTCTGACAGAAAATGAGAGGGCCAGGACTCAAATCTCTCTGGCATTGTGAATGATTGTTGAAAATGTTGATCTTGGTAGTGCAACACTAGATGCTGAATTTCTATACTGAAAGAAGCCTGAAGTGGTATCCAGGGTCAAGGAAACAGTCAGGAACATGAACTTTGTTTTATCGGGGGTGACAGGAGGAGTGAAGGGGGCATAGTAGTCATATATATATATATATATTTCTTTGTATTTGAAAATAAACATTTCAGTTTATCAGATAGAGCACTTTCTCTCCAAAAGGCTTCCCATATAACTCAGTGTCTGTAGACTTCAGCTAGTACTTCCTTCCCTGGCTCAAATGATGGAAATTTGTCTTCTGTTTTGTTTCTTTTGCCTGAAATTTAATCTGTACACGCAAACCCTTGATCAAAACTGAATGCTAAGGCAATTCTGCCACTCTCCTTTGCATGAAATAGTGCTTACTCACAGAAATATTCCTTTTGAAGTTGCTTTGTAGATACCAGAGAAATACATAAGAGTCCAGAGGGCTATGAGATACTGTACTTTTTGAGTACAGGCCATAATCTGATGTCACTGAATACAGTATTTCTGAATAGTCTTTTATGCTGCTTTTGTTTCAGGGTTCTGCAATACTTAATTTTTTTTTTTTTTATGGTTTATGAAGAGAACCTCAGGGATTCAGAGGGCTCTACGAGTCCTAAAAACACCAGTGGAAAGAAATACTGATTCACTAAACAATGCAGTTTAAGACAGAAGACACTATTAACTGTCTGCGTTTGCCTCCTGATATTCCTAAGACATGAACAAGTATATAATTTCCAGAGTTTTAAAATAGCTACTTATTTAGATCACCAGAAAATGGCCTCATCCCACATAGGATGCAAAACCCACATGATCCACTATTAAATGAAGCTGTTCCAGATAAATTGCAAGCCAACTGACCCTGGAAATTTAGTACCCAAGTTGCGTGACTTGAAAATCTGTTCAAAGCAAGGCATGGCTGCAGGCCTTGACTGTTGTACTTTAGTAGCCATAGTAACATGGTCTCTGGAGACTCAATGCTAGTGAATTTTCCTTTATTTCAAGGAAGAGTAATAAGAGAAATGTGCATTGGAACTTGTTCTCTCTCTTTTTTTTTTTTTTCCTCCTCCTTATTTTTACTATGCCATGACCTTGACTAAAATATCTTTGAAGTATTTTCTGGCTGATTTTCTGCTATGAGACCAGGAAAAAAAAAGTCAGGATATATAAAGGATCTTGCCAAAGGAAGTCTATCTTCCTCAAAATATTTGCCTTCATTCCCAAAGAGAATCTCTTGACTAATAAAATTCAAAAAACTTCTTAATGGAAGGAACTGATAACTTTCATCTCACAGCTACTGCAGACACCAGAATAATATCATACTTTCTTTTAACTGACAGATTAATTGTTTTTATGTTTCAGTAGCAGGTGCAGCTTTTCGTGAGTACATAATTGGATGTACATGTTTTTTTCAAAAGAACACAGGCCCCTATCTGGTGCCAAGCTCTTTTTTTTTTCATTTGGAAGAAAAAGTCCCACATGATTTCATTTTTTAAGTACAATGTAGAAAACTCATGTAAGTGTTTTTAAAAAGCCAAATACAAACAAACAAATGTTCACAATACATACTTAAGTCTGTCTCACATGTTTCAGCTATTATCCTGGATTAGAAATTCCATCTGTCATTGAATCCATATGGTTTACCAAATGTCAGTTTAAAACCATGTATTTTTTCAGATTTTAAGCTAG
>PYHW01010717.1:437374-456566 GCA_013186435.1 Turdus rufiventris
CCCCAAATACCAGAGCCTCATTTAGGCTTTCCATTATTTCTTCTGAGAGGATTAAACTGAAATGAGGAGAGCTGTCTTTACTCCTCTGTGCTGTGCCCTCAGTGTTGAGGGCAAATGTACTTTCATTAGGGAGTGCAAACTGCACAGGTATGAGGCTGGTCCATGTCCTCTTTCCTGTTTCATCTCCCCAGGTTATCCATTATCCAGGCACAAGGCTGCTGTGGTTCTGACACAGCACACCTGTGCAACCTTCTGTTCACTGGGAATGAGAGAAAGCCATTGCTGAGAATTTTACTTCAATAACTGAGAATGTTTAAAAATCATAAGTAGAGCCATATACTTTGTTGTGCTGTTTAATATGAGACATGGTAACTTCAAACAAAAAAGCTGGGAAGAGTTTTCACCCATTCTTGTGGACTGAAGCTCTCCTACTCTGTCTAACAAGTCACTAGGCTTCTGGCCAGAAAAATGGAAAAATCTCTATACAGTGTTACTGTAAAGGATTTCAGTATGGAATTGTATTTGGTACCTGAGAGATTTATCTGTGAGGTTGGAAAAGGTATTTCCCTACTGATTTGCAATTGTCATTACTCTCTTGGGGTGGGCAATGTGCTAGCAAACACCCTCCTCCTTATCCCCACCTGTGGTGAATAGATAAGAAAAGTATAAATTCCAGTCCAGCTCTGACTCTATTGAGAGCCTTCTGTGTTACAGATGTTTGTTTTTCCACTGAACTACAGTTTAGGGTAATATTGAGAAAGCAGAAGAATTTGCAGGCATGGATGAGACTCACTGGTATAAAGTTTTACTTGATATCCAGCTTGCCTTTTTTTAATGTGTCTGAAGCAGCAGGTTTCCCAGCTAAAATGAATTTAGAGACATGGAATTTGTGTTAATCCTCAACTGAGTCATGTGGCTCCATAAAAGTTGTTTTTGCACCAAAGTAGATTTTGCTTTCCCTGCTTGCAGTGCAAAGCATCTGATGTCTGCAGTTGGGGTGGTGAAAACCAGGGGGTGCTTATTTAAGAGAAATAACCTTAGGAGAGGACACCTGCATTTTGAGAACAAACTGAAAACAAAGCAGGGGAAGTTTAGAAATCTCTTCATTTACATACATGCTTCAAATCCACACTTGTTTCTTGCTTAACCTAAACACATGGCTCCTTGAACTCTTCCTCCACTTCTTCCTTCTTCCTTCCTCCCTCCCACCTCTTTTTTAATACCTCCTCCAACCTCACAGATGTAGTTGCCAGTACACTGATCTGAACCCTTGGAAATACACATGGTCCCATTTCCTTTTCCAGTTTTTAGAAACTGCTGCACCTAGTCCAGGCTGACTCTAGCTCTGTGAAAAAAAACAAATGTGTAAAAAAAACCTTTCCTGCTTTCCAATGTGGGGGATCAAATCTTACATTTTAAGGGTAGAGACTGATGTCTTATGTATGTGTCTAGGCCTAAAGAGTACGTAGCAATATGTTGGAGAAGACAAATTTTTTGAATAGATGAATTTATCTCTTGATTCATACAAGCAATCCTTGACAAAGGCAGATATTCTTTGAGGGACTGAAAAACCCCAGCTTGCCTGCAGGGCAATGAAGGGTACATTTTAAGGATGTTCAGCATGCCAATGTGTAGGATTCTTTAGTAATATTTAGATCTTGAGGTCATTGTTTAAGTTTTTCCAGGTAGGGTTTGTTGTATTTGTTTGTGTAGCTTAAGAACTTTTTTTTAAATTAAGCAAATTTCTTTCATTTTTTAAATGTTCTTAACTTCTGCCTAGTCCAGTTTCATGGGCAGGACTCGAGGTCTTTCAGAATATGCATGGTAAGAGCCACAGACAAAATGGAGCTCCCTTAAGTGTCCTACAGTTATCTTTCTGGAAAATTTTAGTCTATCCAAATTAAAAGGCCTGCCAGATGTTCAAAATGTAATAAAATTCCTAGCATCACATCACTGATGGTTTCATTGTTGTGAAAGAGACAAGATGCCAAAAATGCTTTCTTCTCTCCATTTGATGTTGGAAATGTATATGACAGATACCCTCCATGGAGGTTCCTCTCAGTGCAGTGGGAGGCACAGACGTGAAGATGCAGAAATTTTGGCATACTGTCTTCTGGTTGGTGAGGTGCTGGGATAAATTTGGGCATTCTTTAGAGCAGGAAATAACACCAGTAGAGCAAGTCCTTTTGCTTGAAGAGTTCACAAGGATAACTAGTATTCAACACAAACACAACTAGGCAGAAATCACTCTTACTCTGCAAAGGATCTGTACCTATGGAGCTGACCTGGAGCAAAACAAGATTTGCCATTGGCTGTTCTTAGCATTGACTTACGGTTAGTGATGACTTGGTTGAATCACTTGCTGTACAGCCATTGAAGACTCTCCATTAATCTTCTCAAGTCATTGTTTCATGGATTCTTCAAGGCACAGAGCCTCTGGCCAAGTGTGGTCCCACAGGGCCACGTTTCCAAAGGTGCTCCACATTTATGATGGGAGCCAAACCTTCTGAGGAGGTCAGTCTATTGTGCGCTGAACTCTTGAAACTCTGCCCACCATTGTCACAGTGAGAACCGCTTTAAAGCAGTCTTGGAAATCTGGTCCTTATTTAGGAACCAAAAAGAGAACCAAGCTCACAAAAATATGTCAGTGTATCTGGTTACTGAGCAATTGAAAATCTGTCCTCACTGTGTTTTAGGATTAACTCAGGATTAATAGGCACATCAGTAAATTGAGAGTAAGGTGAAGCATGGATTATAATAATATAACAGCATTTCAGCTACAGCTATTTGAGCTGCAATCTCAAAGACCTCAAAACCACCACATGAAAGGATCTAGACTGCCTTGGAATGCAAGCCTGCTGGAGTAAAGATATGTTACCAAATGTTTATCAAGGGAAGAGAGGCAAAATTAGTCAGTCCTCACGCAGCATGATCTTAATGTTTGCATCATGTATTTAATTTTTGGATTTGTATTTAATTTAGTCCTCAGTTTTGGATTTCTCTGCTTTCCTTGCATCACCAAGTGTGTAAGAATTAATTTAGCTCTCTTCTGGATTAAACATTGTTTTATACTAGTGAGGTATTTATTGCCTACTTTTTATATTTGTTGCATTTATGCAATTATGCTACATATATACTTTTACAGCAGCTTAAGAAAAAAGCCATACAAAAAAATACAGATCCAGTTTTAAAGTACAGTTGCAACAGCACATGTGTTTAATTTTCCCTTTGGATATTTTTATATTATATGTATTAATGCATATATATTCTAAGCAATTATTATGGAATGTGCAGTTTTAAATTAAAAGGAAAAACAAAGTAGGTGACACTTGCTATTAAACTTTTAATTCTATGAATTAATGAGCAAATATAATTACGCAGACAACTAAGCAGACAATAAACTAGTAATTTAATATGGTCATTATACTGTATTTAACTATCTTAACCTTTTTAGAAAAGAAAGAAAGCATGTTCCAGGTTGTTACTCATTTTTCATGGTAGGAAAGAATTTAGTGTCCAACTTCTTGCAGAGTGAGTTTTTTCGTTCCTAGGATATTCTCAAAATTATTACATTCATACTAATTTTATTCTTTATCTTCTGATTATCTTTTAAAGTATTTTATTTTCCTTTTTCAGTCACTGAATGGTTTTGCCTTGGTGGTGAGTGCAGATGGAATGATATTCTATGCGTCATCAACAATTGTCGACTATCTAGGGTTTCATCAGGTAAATATATTGAGAAATACTTAGAATATCCAGTCACTGACATTGCATTGACTTTCTTGTCAATATACATATTGTTAATATCATAACTTCTGCTATTATTTTTAAATGCAGCACTATATGTTGCTGTCTTATCCACCTTATCCTTCTGCTGCTGGTTAGACATACATTTACTGAAATAAGGTTATTTTACTATCTCAGACTAATTTTTTTCAGCAAATCTGGCAGGTGATGATTTATTTCTTGTAATTTCCTTTCATAAAGCTTTCATTAGCAGAAACATGTTCCATTATAAAACTAAGATATAGCTAGAAGTTTCTTTCCAATTTCAGTGTAAGATGCTGCTTTTCTAGGCTGATTGTCTGTGTGTAATACATATATTCTAAAGTCACAGAATAATAGAACCATACAGTTGGAAAGGACCTCAAAGCACATTGAGCTAGAGCAGGTTGATGGAGGGCTGATCAAGTTTTGAGTTTCCATGACCCCTCTGGAAGATGTGTCCCACCATTTAGCCACCATGACTGTCTTTTTTTTTCCTCTTATTATTAAGTCCCAGCTTCCTATGATGCCACTTGTTGTCTGTTGCTTCTTGCCCTCTCACTTTGCTCTTCTGAGAAGAGTCAGGCTTTGTCTTCTCTTCCTGTGCTCATTTGGTTGATGTAGACAGCAGTAAGTTCTTTCTGTGGTTTTCCCTTCTGAAGGCTTTACAAACCCTGTTCTTTCCCGGATGTGCTCCAGCTCTCTTAAGTGTCTTGGTAGCACACTCCTGGGCTGATTTTGATATATTAATCTATTTCTTTTCATAGGGTACCCAAAATTAAGAGAGAAATTTGCCTTTGCTGAACTTCCTGAGGTTCCTGTTAGCCTATGTTTACAGCCCACCAAGGAGCTGCCTTGCCCTCCCCAGCCGGTACCCTCTGCAAACCTGCTGAGCATGCATTCTATCCCATGATTCATTTGTCAATAAATTAAAGAGGGTTTGTCCCAGCATAAATCCCTGGGGGATGCCACAAGTTGTCACTTGCCAGTTGGATATTTATTACTCACATTTACATATGTACAAAAGAGCTAAGAATAGAAAAAATCATCTTAGAATGTGAAGGGAAAAAGCAGATGTTGAGAAGTAGGGGTCTCTGAACAAACTTTCCTCAATCAAACTGCTCTGAAGGTGTCCCACACCTGCCATTATTTTAAGCAAAGTATCAATCTAAAGATAAGTGGCTGCTCCCCTACAGTTACTAATTAACCATTCCTTGTTGTAATTGTTTCAGACTGATGTAATGCACCAAAACATATATGATTACATTCACGTGGATGACCGCCAGGATTTTTGTAGGCAACTGCACTGGGCCATGAATCCTCCCCAGATGTTGTCTGGACAGCAGCTACAGTCAGAAACAGGTGGGATTGTGGATCTTGATTGGAAACATAGGCACCACTGTACAGAGGTAGAACTGCACTCCACTTACGCCTGTGTCAGTACCACGTCAAGTCAGATTCTTCACTGGAAAGATGCACAGTGGCCATCTATTTGTGTTATTGTCTCAGATATGATATTTCTTCCTGATCCTGGGCTTTTATAAGGTGAAGTGTGCCACTGGTGCTACAAAGATTTTCCTTTACTTTTCTCTAATGCGCCTACAGGTACTCCTACATGCTCAGAATGAGCAGTATCAGTTCTTCATACTGCCAAAGTTTTGTTCACAGCAGATCAGGACATCAATAGTCCTCTCGTTCATGAAAAAAAGTTTCTGTACAGAACCACTGTGGCAGCATCTCTTTCTGCCATTTGTTTTCCCATGCAGAATGATGTAAACAGGAACCTTCTGAAGAACAAGTAGGTTTAGCAATGCAGATTTTCCTCTGAGGCTGTGCTCCCCTAGGATGGGAGTTGGATGCCTGTGCTCAAGGTTTCTCCTACATGAGGTATTGAGCTGAAACCACAACTATAGAACTTACAACCAGGTTGAGATTGTTAACCTTATAAAGAATTATTGATCCCAGCAAAATGTCTGCATTTCACCAGAAGGTGAGGTAGTAATTGAGGAAATAAATTGGGAAGTATGGTCACCAGATGAGTGGGGAGAAACTTGCAAGAAATTCGGCAGTCTCTGTGAAGTCCTCAGGAATACTGTCATGAAACTTTGGTGGAACTTCTCACATTTCCTGTAAAACAGTTTCTGTGTTTTACAAGAATCTTATAAATATCTGAAACTTTGAGAGATTATGTAGGAAGAATGCAGGAAACAAGCAAAACAACGTGCACTAATATTTCAAATCGTAAGATTTACAAATATTTGGATTTTTTGTTGTAATGTATATTGTGGAGAATTTCAGGAGTTGAGTTCACAGTTTTGTATAAATACTTGATTTTTTTGTAAAGTGCACAGTTTTTGAAATATTTCCCAAAAGACACAAGGAGGCGCAGCAGATTAACATTAGCTAATAATCTACTATCCATTTTTTTGTTCTGATTTTTTTTCTAGGATTTGCATTTTTCATTATTTTGTTCTCCTGTCTAATGCTTTTTCTGTGATCTCTGATCTCAAAACCAGCAACATCTGTTACCCTGTTTTGCATCATTAAAAATCACAAAAACTCGGGAAATAAAGTCCAAATTTCTGAAGAAACTCACCCAAATCCCATTGCAGGGCTTTTATTTTTCTTTTGGTAGAGCATGTGCAGATGTATCTATACATGACACCATCGAATATTCACCCATCCATAAAGCAATTTTTAGCAATTTCCGTAACAGCTTCCTCAATTGGCTGCAGAACATTTTCATTATTTCTTAGTGTGATCTGATATATGTTGCCTCCATTGTTCCTCCTAGGAGAAGAATATATTCTCAGTAAATTGTTCAAAGCACAAGAGAATGACAGCATGACAACAGATTATTCTTCCTTTTTAACTCGCTGTTTCATCTGTCGAGTTCGCTGCTTGTTGGACAGTACTTCTGGATTCCTTGTGAGTACAACTTCACTTGTAGGCATGACATAGTAGATTTTAATTACTTCACATGAAAAATTATTCAACATAAATATTGTGCAAATCCATGGAGAGGATACGCTTTTCTTTTGCTGTGCACTAACAAGAAACACCTAAAGATAATTATTAATATGTGTAAAGAGTGATAGGTGAAAAGAAAGTTGTAATATTTGAAACTGAAAGACTTAAAAAATTTTTATGCTTTAAGTTCTTTTTGACAATATCTGTCCTCAGTTTGTACTGGGCGTAACACAAGGGTGGCAAGTCTGAATTTCAACAATTAACATTTAAACCCAAAGTATTTGCTTTAAGGAGAAGGAAAAAGAATGATATGCTTTTTCCTTCTGTAAAGAATCCTTTAATAATAAAACCTAGAATTAGAAAGTCTCTTGCATGTTCCACACTAGGAGCAGTTCATTTCTAGAAATCACCACTTCCCATTTCCTCAGTAAAGACCAATGCTGTTTCTACTTAGGGGAAACTCCAGCACGTGCAAAGAAAACGAAACGATCAGCATGAGACTGGGAAATGCCAGTTCTGCCTCAGATGCTCATTTGCTGGAAGGCTATGGGTCCTAACAGCCATCATTTCTGCATCCCTGCTTTAATCTTGTAGCTCTGGAAAATGCCTGACTCAAAAGGGCTGAGTTTTCACTGGGCATTTTTTGGTAGTTAACTGTTTCACTGAGAGGCAGCAGCTTGCTGTTAACTTGATCCCTGCTTTCTGACTACACAGACATTTGAGGCAGGGATGGGTGGTTCCTTCCAAGCTCTGCACTCTGTATCTGGCTATCTTGGGCACCTGCCAGTCTGTATACTTCCCAGAGAAAGTGCAGAGTAAGAGGGAAAGAAAGTAAGAAACCATCTTGCTGGAGAGAACAGAGCATGGAAAAATAATAGTTCCAGCTTCAGGGGCGTGCAGAGGAAACAACTGTTTGCATCACTGTACATGGCCCATTTTGGCAAACAGAACGTAACACAGAACTTCTGAGTACACAAGAGAAAAAAAAAAGTCAACCAGCCTCAAAAGTCCCATCTTACTGGGGATAGAACCTCCACCCACCCTGTCTCTGAAATGGTTTAAATTATATGAAGAAAATGAAATTCCTAGTTTTAATCCCTGATTCAAAACTGTTAAATAACACAGTCCATAGGTTGTATTAGTAATATAAATGTTTATACACTAAATTCTTAAGTTGTTGTTTTTTATTGTTGTGTTTTTGTTTTTTTTGGTTGTTTTTTTTTAATACCAGACAATGCAGTTCCAAGGCAAACTAAAGTTCCTCTTTGGACAAAGGAAGAAGTCCTCATCAGGAACAGTGCTGCCACCTCAGCTGTCCTTATTCTGCATAGTGGTACCACTTCTGCTCCCTTCTGTGACAGAGATGAAGATGAAGAGCCTGCTTGTGAGAGCAAAACACAAAGCTGATGATGCAGCAGCAGCAGCGAACACGAAGTATTTACAAATTAATCTTTTGCTGTTTAGTGAAGATTGTGGGCTATTAAGCATGCAAAAACTACAAATTATGCTAAATATCTCTCCATTTAAAAACTCTTTCTTAGGAAAATGAATAATTTATCTGAATTTAACTATTGAATACAAAATAAATATAATACAATTACTGTAATATCACATGGCAGAATGCAAGATGATGCAATATATTATACATTATTTATAATACATGTTAAGCATTATATTTCAATATATTAAAAATTACATGAGAAATGGAGCATTAGGATCTCTTTCTAACCTTCAGAAGTTGCCAACACAGTAAGCCAGTCTACTAGCTGTAAAAGTGGAAAAGTATTTTTACTGTGAGGTTTCTAATTTCAGTATCTTCTGCTAACAGAATTTGACTTGGGCATTTTGGTAACAAACAAAGGAAAAAGAAAACTTCAGAAAGTTGAATGTGTGTGTGTAGGGGGGAGGTATTCACGAAGAGTCTAATGAGTTGTTCTTAGCGTATGCATTTATCTTTCAACAGAAGTTTTATGAACACATAAGTTTACAATTGCACTAAATGGCTGGGGGATGATCATTTGGCAGCATTCATAAAAGATCAGACCAGATTGTGTTCAGACTCGTCTCCTTCCTAACACTTATTTTTGTTACTCTTCTATGACAGAATTTTTCGTTGTTTGGGGCTAGGATCATATTTTCCCTTATTTGCTTAATACAACCTTACAGTAATGAGTTCTATTGCTGTGAAGCAAAATGCTTGTCAGTATGACTGACAGTATCATAATTTGGCTTTTAATTAGATTATGCTTGTGTATGTGTGGACTCACTATGCAGATGTATAATGTGGATCTAGCACATACATCCTTTTGAGAAGAACTAAATTGCTGGAAGTCTGGTATAATGGACTACGCAGGCTTTTGGAATAGAGTTGGAAAGTAATTTCTACTTGCCAGTTTTTCCAGAGGTCCAGGTGAAATTAACTGATCATCAGAATTGAGTTCCTAATAGAGAAGTGCTTCACTACCTGACTGGACAGTGGCCCAGGCCTTGACAAGAATGAAGCAACCATTTATCTTCAGTGTTTCCTTTGGTTCAGGCCTGAAGCATGGTAGTTAAGGATGGTGGGCAGATTTACACTCTTTTTCCTTTTTCTCTGATGCTCTTAATGCAGGGAAGCATTTGTAATGCAGTGCTACAGACACTTTTAAGCCTTGATTCAAGCATTTTAAACTAAAGATTGGAAGAAAATTCAGATCATATGATGCCTATTACAAAGTGAAGTCATGCTAACTCTTAAATGCATTGCTGGTCACTGTGATGTACGTACCTCGAACGTAACTCAAATAGGAACAGCAGAATATGCACAGTGTTTGTCTCAATTCCAGATGAAATTTATTTTTCCAGATATAGTAAGTCATGAGCAGAATATTCCTACACGTAACTATTCCTTTTAATTGAATACAGAACTCCAGTCACACACTAGTTTAAGCAACCAAATGATGCAGGAAAAAGATAATTATTTAGTGTTAGTTGCTACATGCTTAAACCATATGCCTTTGCTGGTCACCAGCTTGAAGAGCATATCCTTTAGAGTCTGTGATTCTACTCTTGACAGCCACTGACAGGGAATTTTCTACATCTTCTGCCCTCTACAGCTCCAGTTTAAAAGGCACTTCAGGACTGTGCGAAGCAACAGAATTATATGGAAGAAACAATCACCACGAAGGTGCTGCCTTCACTAATGCATTACAGATTGCTGAAAACCAAATCAAAGGTACTGCTAAGTATTTCTAGATTATATGCAGTTTGTGCAAAAAGAACCTTGTCTTTTATTTTCTCCTGATAAGTTTTTCAGGTTTTGGTCCCAATGCTGTCTTTCTTCTTCTTCTCTCTAACACCTCCTCTTTTAAAAAAATAAATTTAAAAAGAAGTCCACTTCAAAAGATAATACTGAATCAGTCTGAGATTTCAGAGAGGGCAGAAAATTAACAGAGAAATAAACAATCACGGTAAATAGTAAATAAATGGTAGTAAAAGACTCAACATATGCTTGCCTAAAAGTGGCAGCACTGAATTTCATAAGTTTATGTGAAATCCTAATAATTAATAACAATATCTGTCTCTCTTTGAGGAAAACTGGATGATATGTTACAAATGCTAGTTTTCCCCAAAGATTAGAAAACAGAGGAAAATTAGACTGCATTGTCTTTAAAACTCATGATGTGCCCACAGCTTTGACTCATGCTTTTCCAGAGCTTGGCTGTGGAAAAATTATGAGAGTTTAGGCTCTATTTCAGATTTTACAATGGATAAAATTTTGATGGCAAATCTACCCCATTGGGCAACTTCATCTCGAGCAGACTTGTGTACTCATCCTTCTGTCGTATCTGCTGGAAATCTTTAAAAACATTCCTCTCTTGTAGCCCCATTTTTCATTAATATTTTTTGTGAGTATAGTGCTACCACTACTGAGAAGAAAATATTAGAGGGAATGAGTAATACTGAAAAATCCTTGGTTACAGTTTAAGTGCCTTACTAGGCTTTTCAAATTCTGGTTTAAGATGTAATTTGCTCCCTTTTGTGACATATTTTACCTTGTACTTTCCTATGTTGACGCTTCTAGAGCAACAAAGAAATCTTTGAACATTTGCAGTTTAGGAACAAAAAATAATACTGTTTGTATTAAAATCTATTTTTCTTTTGAATTATATAGCAAAGAATAATGGAGAAAATGGTATTTCTCTAGTCAAAGTACAAACAAATGAAGATCACTGGGTCTGGGTTCAAGCTAACACTCAGCTTCTGTATCGAAGTGGTTGTTCAGAATATGTCCTTGCCCAACAGCAGATGTTAAAGTAAGTATATTTTCCAGTACTAAAAAGAAAAACAAAATAGAAGAATTGATGTATTCTTTTTGTATGAAATCTTTCAAAGGGCTGTAGTGACCTAAGAGAAAAGCTGAATTAGAAAAATTTAGTTTACTTATGATATGGAAATCTGTTTTTGTCTTGAACATACGAAATGACTGTTACAATCCTAAGCAATATTTATTTTCTGTCTTCAGCCTTTTCTTCTTCTGAAGTTGAGAGTACATATGCACTAACACAGGAAGAAAATACTTGATTATTAATATTTTACTTCCTTCATGCAAGACAGTTGAGCTCATGCTTTACTTGTGTATGTGCAACATAATCTAAAGAATGGTACTCATATTCATTGTATGCTTGTAGATGGACACCTCTAGTTGCCTGTAGGCTCAGTCACGGAGTGTAAATCTCACATATTTGCATTCAGAGAGGAATTCTTGGATGAGTTTTGCCCTTTCCTCCCAAATGGGCTTTTCATCCTTCTCTCAGGGGACTGTCTGTTCCAGTTCCTGTGGGCCTTGTTGAAGTACCTCTTCAAGCTGGTCTGAGGGAAGAGATAAGAGAGTGGACTCAGTGAGCAGAGGCCAGGAGTTTCATGCAGCCACCATCTGGCCAAGTGTTAGAAATGTGGCTGTTATCCCAGATTTTTTCCTTCAGAATGCCTTGCAGGTGGAAGAAATAAATGAAAAAAGTCTTTGCACTTCTAGAGCAGATATTCCTTGCAGGTGGAGTGTCTCCCAAGATCCACATGAATAGCAGGGAAGCTCCCACCTGAGGATGCTGGAACTTTTTTACCTTTATTGAGATGGCACAAACACCATCTTGCTGTGTCAGGGAATGAATTTCTATTAAGAAGCAGATTAAAAGGGGCTGTTTATTTTATTAGTTTCTCTACTTCCAAATTGTTTTAGTGTGATTAAGCATGTTTATTTAGTTACATTTTTGCTTTCAGAGTGATTAAAATCCTTCCCTTGTGCTTGATAGTTCCTGCAGACTGAAGTATTACAAGAATTGGCCTTGGTGATTATATTCAGTACTGTCTTAGTCTGCAATAGACTCTGTATACAATTTTTTTTTTTGCTGTTGTTAAAATGGATGCTGTCTTCCAGGAAACATGGATTCTTTTAGAGAATTTTCACTGGATACTATTTCACTGTAAAATTTTTCATTTGGGGATTTGACTTTTTTGACAATTGCATTTTGTTTAGTCCTGTGCTTCCCCATCTGATAATTTTCTGAGAAGCATGTTCTGCAGCAAGCTTGTATCAGACCATTTACATCTCAATACTGTCAATAATAAAAATAAGAATATTTAGCAGAGGATTGAAAATATTTAATGCCTCATAAAAAAGAGAAAAAAAAAATTATTCTTTCATGGTATACATTATTACAGTGGGACGTTCTCTCTTTGTAACAACATGGACTCCCTCTACTGGAAGATCTTTTTCTTGCACATTGATTCGATACCCAAGCAAAAAGTTCTATTGTGAACTGAGAGAAAGCCTTCTAAACCCCTTAGCAGCTCTTCAGGTTTTCATTCACAGTTTCCTATTGAGATGTCTGCTTCTTGTTTGGAGAGGAATGAGGTGGTTTCAGAGCACTTGATCCTGCAGAGCGGGGAATCAGCACATTAGCGAATTCAAGACCTAAATCTCAGGATTTGGACCCCAGTTCTGAAAACAGCTGCTTTGGGCATGGAAGCGCTCAGGCAACACTCTCTGCCAGTGTTCTTCTTTAATGTTGAGTGCTTCAGCTGGAGGTCATGAATTAATTTTCACTGGCCATCTTAGAAAACAAAAGGCAACATAAATTAAGTTAGACATATGAAACAAACCTACAGCCAATATGAACATCTGTGACTATTTGGTTATTTAATTTGGGCATTTTATTTCCTCTCAGCTGTGTTCTCACAGTGTAAGACCCACACGGTACTCCCTCAAATCACTCTGATCAGAAAGCTCCAAGTAGCTCCTTGTTAACAAAATATATCTCATTTTAGATACTACTTGTATTTTATCTCTAGATTTTTTTACACACAAATATTATTTAGATATATCTTACAGGAAGAGCAAAAGTGTAAGGGAATTACTGTATTGTACTACAATATTTAGGTCTTTATTGAACAGTGTGCCTGAAATGGAAGAGCAGTGCATGAATTCAAATGAAGCAATGCCTCAGAAAGTTAGCTGTGCACACACACTGACACACAGACACAGGGACACTCTTTTGTTCTCTCAAGCAAATGCAAAGATTATGTGCACAAGAATGCAAGAGTCTTGCATTGAGGATAATGTAAGGCTTGTAACGCACGTTGAGCCACTCTGTATCCCAGAAAACAACCATTTAGAAACCTCTGATTGACTGACTTCTTTTTTCTACTGTTATTGAAAGGGAAGAAGATGAACAACTGAAGATACTAAGTGGTTTTGCCAGTTTGAAAGGAAACCTGGAGGGGCTTTCCTATAACAGTGCCATTGAAACTCTGGGCCAGTGGAAGCATCTTAACTGGGCAGCAGTGAAGAATGAACAAGATAATGTAAAAGTGAAGTTTGAGCCTCATACTAATGGTGAGTGTTTTACACAAGAGGAACCTCTCAGCTCTAACACATCAGTTTTGGGCATTCAAAACAACTGCACCACAAACAGTAGCTGGACTTTAAGAAACTCAAGTTCTTGTTCTGTGAGCCAGAGAATGAACACGTGTCCAAACAGGAGAGCTGCATCATTCTACAATAGAGACCAAAATTTCTTAAATTTGTCATCAACTTGTCCTTCTCACTGGGGGAGTGCAGAAAATGGCCAGTCTTACTCGGGGCTCCCCCAGCGCTGTGCAGAGAACTATGTGACAGACCATCTGAAGCTGCAGAGACCATTAATACCCTCAGAGTCTCTCTATGACACAGCCATTCCCTTGGAGATGCCCATCAAAACGGAGTACGACTCTGATTCTGAAAACGTTGCCGATAACTACCTGCTTTCGCAGAGCCGAGCCTGGCTGGATGAGAGCGGCTCGGTGAGAAAGCAGGTGTCCAGCTATCCCAACAGAATGCACCTCAAAACAGAACCGGACCTCTGCGAGCCAGCCTTGCCTTGCCAGAAGCCAAGGCACTGCCTTTACAGTCCCCACAATTGGCAATGCATCGTAGCAAATCATCCCAACAACCTGAACTTGAACAGAGCTTGCAAGGTTTCACGGAACAAGGAGGGGGTCCCATTTTGCCCTCAGAACTCCTCCGTGTGTTTGGAAAACATGCCCAACCTGCCCCCCACAGCTTGCTACAGCCACTTCTACAGCCCCAACCCAGGGGAGGAGAAAGAGCAGATGAATGAGGTGTTCAAAATGCCATGTGAATTCAAAAATCCCTGCTTGGTTCAAGCAATTAAGCGTGAGCCCCTGGATTCTCCACCATTGTCCCACAGTGGACAGAACAGAGCACATGTGAGCTTCCCTGAAAATACATTAGCAGGTCCTGTGCCTCATAAAACCACTGAATGTACATTTTTGCAATAGATTTTATACCATTTGAAATATTTATAATGTTTAAAGCAAGATGTTGTAGATTCTCTTCCAGTTGAGTTAAATGACTTACTAAAATCAAAAGCCAGTGGAAAGATTTTGAGAGTGTGTGTGTGTGTGTGCGTGTGTGCGTGCGCGTGCGTGTGTGCACCTGTGTTTGAAAAGAAACAGACACAGGTACACACATCCTATCCCCTGCTACTGCCCTTTTCTTAGTGATCTTTGGAAAGTGGAAAGAAAGATGAAGCCTCAGGCAGAGAAAAATAATCATTACTTGCTGCACAGGTATACCTGATCATTTTTCTTTATCACCTTTCCTCTCTTGTCTACAGTTCATTAGCAAGGTCTAGCAATTTCTGTTTCCTTTGTTCTGTTTGTTTTTCTCAAGCTGATGTGATGCCTCTGTGCAAATCAAAAATGTTTATGGTCTTCAGTGTGGCAGTTTGCCATAGGAATTTTTGCTTTATAATTATTTTTCTACTCTTATAAGAAGGATCAGCTATTCCTTCACCCCAGCATTAAATTAATGGCAATAGGAAAGGGCTTCCCAACACAACTTTTTAATTTGAAAGGACCGCATTAGTAAAAACAACAACTTGCATGAATGCATTAGAAATTATTTCACTTCAAACTGAAATTACTCTTAAGTTTCTTGATTATAATATTGTTTTAGAATCCATATTTTTCCATTTCATTGCCATCAGCCTTTCATGTTGCTGCTGAAAGACTGAACAATGGGATGTAATCCACTTCTATAAATGAGTTACATAATGCTGTTAAAGTATATGTGATAACAAAGTATTTCCCTGATTATTTTCCTTGCTGTTACTTGTAACATCAACAAAGGAAATGCACTTTTTTACTTGATAGTATTTCTTTGACTGATAGAAGCTTGTTAGATACTGTCACCTTACATTAAAACCAAATCCCACACTAAGATTATTTCCAAAACCATCCTAGTTTCAAATCTAAAAGAAACCCTTAATCTCACTGAGAGGTGGATGTGCACCTTCAAAAGCACTTCAGTGCACTTTAGTGCTTTTGAAAACAGAGTGTATACTTTTCTTTGAACCCAGACAGTAATGTGTTTCCACAACAACAAAAAAATAAATTTATATTTTGGGTTTTGTTATTGTTGTAGTTTGACTCCTGCACTAACTTTTGTTTTTAAAATTGCACTATTTCCACTTTATATCAACTTCACCTATATAACAACCACATCATTAAAAAAAAAGCTTAGATGTATGTATATGTGCTGTTTGAAAGAAACCCTGTAATTAATATTTTCTTTTTCCAAATGTTAAAAATAATTTTTTCCTTTATCTATTAGTCATGAAGGGCATGCCTTTACATGCCATGTAAATCTGCCATGCCAGATGAGTGGCATAAAATTCTCCCAAATGCTTTAAATACGTGAGATAAGTGAAATTTTCAGGTAGTGCAATGGTTCTGCACTGGGAGGCTGCTTTTCTCCAAGAAGACTGACCATCTTTTCTGATAGAATTTACTGCCTGTACATTAGAGTTGGCAGGCGTAAAGATATACATTCCCTGCATGTTAGTGCTTATGAACTGTGGTATGAAATGCTCACACTGGACAGTAAAGTGGGGCAACAACATATTTTCTATCTCGGGTTCAATCTGTCACAGTCCAGCTGACCATGCCCGAGGTACATCAGCTCCCTGTTGGCCCTGTGCTACGTCTTGTTTGAGACAGTCTCGATATCCTTGCTTTAATATTCCTGAAGTGGTTGCAATGTAATATCAGATCCCGTTCTGAAGTGAGACCACAGTGGTGGAATTTACACTGCTCTCCAGCACACCACTGTCCACATCACAAAAACTGCAAAAATACTTGTGGGCAAGCAAACTTGTTCCTCATGCAGAATGAGGCTGCCATAAATCAGTGTTGCTGCACAACCTCTGCCCCACCGATTCACTATGTACATAATTACAAGCAGCAGTTTCTTTAGTCTCACAGAGTTGGTGTCTTAGTTCTTTGCTTGGCATGCGGCAATGTCACCGCTTATGTGCTGGTGCCAGACACTTCACTGTGTGCCTCAGAGCTGCTTGTAGGGTTATGCTATAAACCCTGTAATATTCTCTAGTCCAGCTCCTTGTGCAGCTGCCTGTCAGAAACGAGATGATGGGGTGACAGGGTAGTGTGGGAATAGAGAGCTGGAGGCAAGTGGAGGACACACGTGCATGATCTCTGAAAAGCTGCTTGTTTAATTCCACACTAGGAATCACTGTCATACCCCTCTGAATGAGAGTACATGGGCTCAGTTTCACACTGCCTTGCACTTTGTCACATCATTTGCATTGATGAAGTGTAACTGTAAAAAACTGTTATCTTCGTCTGGACATGGTGCATTTTGCACAATTGGAGTGGTTACACCAGGTGCAACTCTGTAGAGGACTATGCCACCAAAAGCCTTGTCTGTGCTTAGAAATACTACCTTCTGTGACTACAGTGGGAGATCTATATCAGCCAGGTTTCTCTCTTCAGTGCAGAAGCAATTTATACTAACAACAGAAATTCTAAAGTTCTCCCATTCAATTGCAAATTTTTTTTTGTTTTGTTTTGGTTTGGTTTTTTTTGGTTTTTTTTTGTTGACATAACTCTATCCCCTCTCAGGCTTTCCTGGTACGTATCAGTTGGAATTATTTTTCTCATGTTTCCAACAAACCCAGACATATTTTACACATTTTGATCAATATTATAGAGGTAGCTGAAGCTTCTGCATGTAAGGGAATGTAATCTGACACATGAGATGTAATGGCCTTCTAGGTGGATGGATGGATGAATGTGTGACTCAAAGGTGAGGTGTCACCTTCTAAGTCCTTGTTGTGTAGATGCAGTCATGTTTGTTTCCTTATTATTCCACAAAGTCTGAAACCAAGAAAAACATACTTATCCTGCACATCACATTTGATTTTGGCCCACTTAATTTGTGGTTGAGTTCTTATTTCAGGTCTCACATAAAAAAAATGTGGTATCAGTAGAATTTCTTCTAGTCTAAATTATCACACATGCAGTACAGTAATCTCCCAAGAACTGGGTTTATGAAGAGATCAGCAGTTTATCCTCTTTCTGGACTATTGCTAACCATTGTTGGTTGTAAACAAGGACCAGTTCCTTCTAAGTACTTGGAAAGAACAGAGAAAATAAATGGTAAATTAATGTCTTGTCATTTATGTTTAAGGCACAGATCTGCCTTCATCCTCTCTCCATGATACGTGCCCTGGATTGATTCAGGATTGAAATCTCACATTGCATTGTACCCTGATAAATTACCACTGATTTAATCTTACAAAACTTTTTGGTATGCAGACATTAATGACCCCTTGCACTGACCAGTAAATAGGATGAAAGACAGAGCAGTTCTTTAAAGTGGTTACATTTTCTCAGTGGCTGCTGCTGCTTCAGTATTATTCTAAAAACTAGTAATGAGAAGTAGGGTTTAAGATATTTTCAATCACTGGTGTTTAGCTTTTAGCTTTAATGAACCAGTATTTGTATCCCTTCAGCACAACCCTAAAGTCTACTTTAGGAACCTGCCAATGCATTTATTGTCAAAACAATAAAAAATTATTCTTGTAGAAGAAATGCCTAGTCAAATGGTTGCCTAATAGAAACTTGGAGCATTCAGGCTGAAAGAAATGCCTGACTGATAATAGCATTCAAACTTCCTCAGCCATAAACTCTCCAGAGGCTGAGCTAGAATGGACTCGTGAATTCCTTGATCTTTGGGGAGGATATATTTTGGTATGGAAGGTGAGCAGTTCTAAAGCTGTGAGAAAGTGTCTCCCCCTGGGATGTCACTTGGTCCACAGAGAGCAGAGACTATTATCAGTACTAAAGCTGATGATCAAGGTCTTGAATTTACTGAGAATGTGACCTGATTTCAGCTGCCAGTGGACAGCTGTTGAGCACCACACAAATCCTAGTCCAACACCATTTAAAGCTACTACTTTTACTGAGAAATAACATGATTTGAGCTAGGGGTAAGCTTGAACAGCAAAAAGAGTGGATTTTTCTGCACTTGCATGGTGACTGAAACTGGGGCAGACCTGCACTGTAGGTAACACTATAAATAATTTATATTGACGTTAAATTCTTTGGATACCAAAGTAACTTTTGTTTCAATAATTCTGAGTGAGGGCAGCACTGTGTGAGTGGTAAGCTTGTTTTGCCTGTAAATTCACTGTAGGAAAGACTAACTTCATACTCTTTGATTGTAACATATTAATGCGAGGTTTAAATCTGTGGTTTACCCTCCCTTCATTGAAACGGCCATGAATTCTAAARGTTCTTACATCTGAGTCTCCTCTGGGTGGTATAGGGAAGTCTGACACTTGAGCATCAGTCAGTTCAGTAAGATTTTAGGTGCTGATCCTTTGATATGGTATTGAGATTGACAGGGCGTGTGCAATTCTTCCGGAAATTCCTAGTGCTTAAAATACTTAAGAGGCAACAAGCCCAAGGCAAGGAATATTCTGTGGGATAAGATCAGCTTCTGCTGCCTAGAAGCTTTTCTTAACTCTTTGTGTTGAAGCCATACTGAAACTTAAATAAGACAGCCTCACCTGCTGTAGTTATTTCAGGGAACCCAATATTTTGTCTTAAAAAG